>CM052190.1:15564796-15582221 GCA_028455805.1 Lasioglossum figueresi | reverse complement strand
ATGAGATCGGCTCTGCCGTGAGGGCTGTTCCCGCTACTCCTCGTGTTCGAACCTCTGGCCGTTCGCGTCAAAGTTATCGTTCGCGTTCCGAGGAGGCTCGACGCTCGGACTCGGCTTCTCCTAGCACGAGCTCCTTTGGTATTTCGCGTGGTACTTTTCAGTACGGCCGCGCACGTCTCCGTGCCTGTACAAACCCGGGTGTTAACCGTTTCCGGCGGCATTACAACCGTTAGAAAAAGGTTAACATCACAATATATTATATATAGTTATAGTTATATATATATATGTATATATATATAGTTATAGTTATATATATATGTATATATATATAGTTATAGTTATATATATATATATATATTATAATAGTACTTTCAAGTTTAATGGAATGAGCCTGATTGTGCTAGTATTCTTTTTATGTCTATGGAAATAAGAATTCACTATATTTTAATCATTTACGTTACAGTTAATTGTGTTCATTTTTGTTATGTTATTTTTAATCAAAATGTAAAGCCTATGCAAATTCTACTTTGTCGAAACAAACATTGCTTGTTGCAAAATTTTATACGTTTACACGTTTCTTCCCGATTCAATGCCCAGTATTCTTCGACTATACATATATGTATTTAGCAACGATGATTCTTGTCTGTGAGAAAACAAATGCTGTAAGCAACAGTTGTCACGTACAAACACTACCACATTCATTGCGCTCGGGACGTTCCAGATTCGTCAGATCCCATACACAGATTTTGTCGCCGGAGATATTTCGCATGATAATTTACAGTACAATGAAGCTTTATTATTACCCGATTTATGCCGTGTTTGGGCTTACTTTGATCGGGAATACATTTTAAATCGGTAGGTAATGATATAATTATGATAACGTTAATAATAAATAATATTGGATTTAGTTAGTAAATTCCGTTACGCTATGCGTTACAATGTTGTCTCTGAAGCTGAATCACGACGCGTCGTATGCCTTCCTGGAGACAACAATGTAAGCGTTTCACCGTCACTTATTGTAACGGTCCGATTTCGCGATGCCCTGATGCTCGAGTATACCAGAACCACGAGGTTTCGGGTGGCTCCTATGATAGCTGATCCGGTGGCCTTCCTCAGGGGTCGTAGTTCAATCCATTTGAAGCATTGATCCTGAATCACGACCAGGATGGTGTAGCCCGCGCTGGATCGTAGCAATGGAATTCCTAGGTCGGCGGAGACCATCTCCTATCGCTGGTCGACAGTTATGGCACGCATCAAGCCAGCTGGTGATTGTTGTGCTTGTGGCAGCTTTTGCAAAATCGGACATGACACGCTCCATCTCGGAGCATACCGGGCCAATAATACAGGCAGCAGAGGCGAGTCAACGTTTTCGCGATCCCCAGGTGGCCAGCAGTCGTATCGTCATGTCATTCACGGTTGGTGGCCACGCAGTTTCAACACGTCCGGTGTTGGATGGTCATCGAAGTGGAGCGTGTGCAGTACGTGACGGTACAGGCATCCTTCCTGTATGTAGTACTCCGGATGGTTCCTAGGTTGTTCCTGGATTTCCTGGAACCGGCGGTGATACTATGGGGACTGGCTGGATGGTTGTGCCCCGGAGACCTGTACAGGTTTTCATCACAAGGCGTCGGCCACGGTGTTTTCTGGCCCTCTGCGGAAGCGGACCTCGAAGCACCACTGCCGCAGCTCCATTGCTCAGCGGGCAAGCCGTCCGGAAGGTTTATCAATTTTCTCCAGCCACTTGAGAGACTGATGGTTGAGTTAATACGATAAAATGATAACCCTCGAGGTAGCGTCAACGGACGGCGAGACATTCGAGCTCCGCCGCCGAATAGTTTCGCTCGGCTTGGTTTAATGTTCAACTTGCGTAAGCTATCACCCGGTTGCCTTGGCCTCCTTCCTCGGTGAGGACGGCGTCGAGTCCCTTCTTGTTAGCATCGGTCTGAAGGGTAAACGGTCGTCCTCAGTCCGGAACGGCTAATACTGGTGCTTCCGCCAGGCGCCTCCATGGCTCATTGAAGTCGTCTTGCTGTGGTATCTCCCATTTGCACTTGGCCTTCTTTTTGAGTAGGCTGAATAAGCGAGCGGCGACTCGGAAAACATCCGGTAGAAAGCGACGGTACCAGGAGAGGAATCCTAGAAATCAGCGTAGCTCCTTGGCGCAGGTGGGAGGCGCTAATTGCGTCGTTGCGGAGAACTTATCTGGGTCGGTATGAAGACCGTCCTGGTCGACGACATGCTCTAGATATTTCCGTTGTTCCCATGCGAAATGGCATTTCTCCCAGTGGAGCCGCTGGCTTTCTTCTGGAGTATGGTATGTTAGACCTTTCGGTGCGACGGGGCGGCGGCGCATGTGTTTGTCCGTTTGTTATTGGCGGCTAGATATATCGTTTTGTTGTTGAATTTAATTTCCATCTGCATTTTTGCGAGTACGTCCATGCCCAAGAACACATTATGGTCCAGGGTACCCATCACAAAGAACTGATGAGCCAGGGGGGCGCCGTTGACGATCCCGGTACCGGAGATGCTTCGATTAAGATGGGTCTCGGTCCCGTGGGCCATGGTGGCGGTGCTGTCCTCGTTGGTGACCTGCCAGCCGACGCGAATGCATTCTCGCGCCACGATGGCGTTGACATATGAGCATATCGTTCCCGAATCGATAAATCTGCTCTGGTTCGGTACTTGCCGACGGCGATAGCTGCAAAGATCTCGTTATCGGGGATCTCGATGGCCGGGTCGTTGGCAAGGTGGGCCCTGTTCGCGCCCCGCTTTCCTGGTTCTCCCTTGGACATGGGCAGTCACGTGTTAGTATGTTTTCTCCCCCGCAGAACGAGCAGAACCTTACGGGCTCGTTCCTGCAATTAAAACGGGAGTGCTCTAGTTTTTTTGCAGCGTCAGGTATGAGTGCTCCTGTTGTAGGGGCTGGTGGCAGCCAGCGCGGTCCTATGGGTCGGTTCTCGGTTGACTGGGGTTGAGCGCGCTCCGCTATGCATTCTGCAGAGTATCTCTTCAACCTTCTCGATACGATGTATTAGTTGTTCGACGTCTGTGACGTCGCTCCTTCTGATGTGTAGCTGGAGCTCGTATCTCATGTGGTGATACAGAGCGTCCAACTGTCGTTCGGTAGAGTATCCTACGTGTCTCCGCAGCAAGGTTGTCATGTCAGTTATGTAGGCAGCGATCGACACATTCAGGCTCTGGTATCGGTCGGCGATCTGTCGATCGAGGTGGCATTGTTCCCCTGATGGCAGGTAATAACTTCTGACGCCGTTCTTGCAAGTTGGGCCAGGAGGTGATGAACGGTTCTACGCACCGGTACCAGGGTTGTGCGTGCCCCCTTAACAGCTCGGGAAAACCCTTCAGCATCCGCTGGTCGGTAACTCTATATGCCCTCTACAGCTCGTAGACGCGTTCCAAAAACCCATGTGGGTCATGTCCGTCAAAGTGGCAATTCCATTTCCGTATCTGGTCCATGACGGTTGTCGTGGCCGGAGGGACTGCCTTTGGCTCGGTAGCGCTCGATCGGAGTGGAGTGGAGGTGCTCGTCTTGCAGATCCCAGCCGCCAGCTCATCGTGGAAGTTGACCAAGTCCTTCGTTACGTCCTCTTCTTCCTTATAGCCGTACGTCTTCGGGTTTATTGGCGAAGGTTTCCGGATTTCGGCGCACGTGCTTACGGCTACCAGCCTTTGTCGCATCTGGACTGATGTCCCTTCAATGCCGATTCCAAATGCGTTCAACTCGCGGATGAGCTGGTCATTCTTTAGTTGGTGTACCCATGAGACCCCTATGGTTATGCGTATGGTATCTCAGCGGAAAAAAAATTCGCTCGTAACGAAAAGAAAATTGTTTGATTCTGCTCGCTAGCGGGAAGGAACAAGAAAAGTCGCTCTCGGGGTTATTCAAATAAACTAATTACAATCTAACAGGAAGCAAAAAAGAAAAAAAATTCGCTCTCGTAATGATTCAGCGGGAGCTCGCAATAACACAAAAATATCCTTATTCCGATCGCAGCGGGAGCTCGCAATAACGGTTAAACGAGGAAAACAATCTTTACAATGATTCCGCACGCGAACACTGACCGAGCGTATTCCGCAAAATATTTGCCGTGCTGACTGTTTTCCCGCTTAGGTCCCTGTTCGGTCGCCATGTAATGGTCCGATACCGAAATGCCCTCATGTTCGAGTATACCAGGGTTACGAGAGTCAGGGTGAAATGAACAGAGCCGAAATCGGGTGAAAACTGGGCATTATTGCTTGTCTTCTTGGCTGAATGGCGGACGGCGCGGCGGCGTTTGCTAACGCGGCAGCGACAGCTGGTAACTCTCGTTCAAGCTACGGTTATACAAAACTCAGAGTCAGCCCAGTATTGCCCGGTCGGTGGACTTATCTCTATGGTACTTAATCTAACGGGCGATGGTCCTCATCGCAGGAGGAACCGCAGTACGAAACACGACGCGGTATATCGGCGCGGTACGCGGTACGGACTAGCGGTGCGCGATGACAGTAACAGTGAGGCCAGATCGAGAAAATCGAGGGGAACACAGGTAACTCATCTCTTATGACCAAAGACGTTGCGCGACTGCGCGACCAGTCTACGGTGTTAGTGGGGGATGCTGGAGTGTGCTCATTGTAGTGGAATGGAATAGTGGAAGGGGCAAAGGAGGAGAGGAAATGTGGTCCGTTTGGTCCTCATCTGGTGACACTGGACGGTACGGTGGTGCGGAACTGGATTACGGTACGGAGGAGTAGAACAGGTTTGCTGTACGGAGGCGTGGAATACTGGACCGCGATTCGGACGTCGCGCGTCGTTACGGGAAACGGTCCAGCGTACAGCGGCCCGAGTCCCACGATCTGCCGCAGCGGAGAGTGCCGCAACCCTCTTACGGATGAACCCGAGAGATGAGTTACGGATGCACGCGCCCCGAAAGAGCTTGGAGGTATTCGTGCCCACCACTCCGCAATGACGAACCGGCCCGGCCCGGGTCGGTGGCACGGTGGAGCGAGTATCCCATCCTGCGAACTGGTCGGTCTCGTCGCCTAGCGGAAACGACGGTAAACATTCAATCGGATGGACCCGCCCGAAGTGTAACGAAACGCTCGCGTCCCGGATGGATCCCGGGAGGATTTGAGCTCGTTTTACCACTGTTTGCTCTGAATAGAGCTGATGAGAGTAGGAGCTCTCACAAGAGCTGCTTCAGACGAACTCCGGGCAGTGTAGAGATATTGCACGGTCATCACGCACATGCGCGACCAAATGCAGAGACGTATTCACGCCCTCAGTTTGTGGGGAAAGAGGTGAGGAACTATTACCACTATCACTAGCAGAAAAGTACCGAAAGAGTTCAGAAGTTCATATATGATATGTTATATGTGCATACATATTAAATTTAAATACATCACGCACAATATCAAAGCATAACAAATTGTTGAATTTGTCATTTTATTCTCTATAAGAATATGAACAAAAAAATATATGATTCCATTTAAAAAAATATCGATGACCTTGAAATCTTGTAAAAAAATGACCTTGAGAAAAATTTTTTACCATCATCAAATTCGCCCCTTGAAACAGTACAACTTTATTCTGTGGAGATTTTTTTGTACGACTAATAATAACCGAGGTATTTAGGTTTTCCCATTTAAATGCCCCACCCTGTATATTCAAACCGGTGGCAAATCGAATCTAGCGAGCAAGGATAACGGCAGACTTGGACTAACTGTCCAGCTGGCGGCAAAGTCGGAAGTTAAACGCCGCCACATATTTTTTTGTAATAACACGATAATATTTTCCAAGACGAATTCAACGACATATCGCATTATGTTATTTACTGTTACAAAACATTCGAAGTTATAATTACAAATTTGTAACTCCTTAAGGAGGCAATGGTAGTATGTATCTGCTTACCAGCTATTAGTTAGACGCTGTAAACAAAGATCGACCTTCTCTTATATCTTCGAAAGCTTTTTAAGTTACCGAAATAAATAAATATAAAATTTATAATTCATATCCTTAGCAATTTTATTCAGTATACCTAAATTAAATTGCTCTATTTATTAGTTAATTGAATATTTTCATCATTTTTTGTACTTAGCAATGTTTATTTTAAGAAAAAGAATTATCCTTCTACATGTCCACCATTGTTCTTTTTTCAGCGTTCATTTTTCTACCCGTTTTAAAAATTTCTTTTCGGCACTTCCTAACAATTTCTTCTGACTCTTCAAAACAAATGACAATATCTTTCTTTACAGAGTTTAACTAATAGCTGGTAATCAGATACATACTAACATTGCCTACTTATGAAGTTACAAATTTGTAATATACCCTGATAGCCAGATCTGCACCGAGCAGGAAGAGAGCAGAGCCTGAAGTGCACGTGGAGGGCAGTATCGTTCCAGACCGCCGCTTCAGGCTGCTCGGAGCCACGGGTGGAGAGAATCTGGAAGGAGTGTGGCGGGCGCGCCCCTGCGCCTCCAAAAATGAACACAGCAGAGCAAAATCTGCTGTCATAGCACCGACTAGATATAGAATAGACCTATCATCCAATGTATTTCGGTGGCCACGTTTGCCAGGGCCACTTGGCCCGTTTTTCTTGTCATTTCCTGTATTACCAACTCGGTTTAGGGACACAAACAGGGTTTCGTCGGTGGTGTTGGCGCTCTAAAATAGGCTGACAGCACAAACGAGATATAGGAATAGGATTCCTATACCTCGTTTGTGCTGACAGTTTTCTTAGTGATAGCACAGACGAGTTTACATCCCGTCGATTTCTGAAATTCTAAATAATTCCTAAACTCGCCACTCTAAGTCGTAGAGGGCATATCAAACCTCTGGTTTTTTGAACAGTCGGTATTTCAGAACATGCGACACCAAGTCCCATAAGATGATAGGTCTATTCTATATCTAGTCGGTGGTCATAGCATCTGGCCGGCAGCTTCTTCCGGCCAGATGGAAGGCAGCTCGTGGAGTCTGCGTGGAGCGGCGGATGCCCTTATACAGGGCAGCACCGTCGGCGAGGTTATGTTGGTAATATCGGTGAATTGAATTTCTACATATCGTACAAATATAGGCAGTCTTCCTTTTTACCGACAATTCCAAATACCGATTTTGAATGAATATTCAGTCTGTGCACATTACGATGGAGTCACCGATGGAGTCTACCGTGGTAGAGCCACCGACGAGATAATGTTAAAGACTGCCAGCTTCCGTGCTAACCCGCGGGACGGTAAGTGGGCGAAATGGGCGCGGGGATAACGGTGGAATTTACAGTGATCTGAAAGACCACATCGCTAAAAGTTCCACCATCGACGAGATACAGTTAGTGGTTCCGCGCTCTCTACCTAAATAAATCATTTGTTCGTGAACCACGCAAAACTGCGTCAGTACCGTAGGTAAATAGATTTAGTACCGCAGGTAATAAATAAATGTAGAATGCTAACATTACCCATTCTGTAATTCTTAGAAAAAAAATTACTTTTCATTGTATAATTTCATTATAGATGTAGGAAAAATGAAAGTAGTTACCACGTAATATTCTTAAAAAGTATTGGAATTTAAAATTAATTTGGTCATTATTGAGATATTTATAAAATAATGATTCGTAAACGAAAAATATTCTGTAATAATCGTTATTTATTGTAATCGTTATTTAATGTTATTTATCATTTAAAAAAATTTGAAATAAATACTTTTTAATAATTTGTTTCTATTGATATATGGGCAAAAATTAATACCGCGTCACATCTGTTCTGTAGTATTCAAGTATGGAGATACCGAGGGTCAAATGTTTGTTTTCAAGGCCGAGCCTCTTAGATTCAAAGGCCATTTGTTATAGATGCAGATATAGCTAAGGGCCGTCAGCCCGACTAGCGTTGCACTTTTGTCCTGGTTGCAGTCCGGTAGTCAGTCGTATCAGAAGAGGGTTAGAGAACGATTGCAAGAGTGAATTTCACAAACGTTTTCTTTATTTTAATATCCCGCTTCCCAGAAAACAAAATAATTGTTTAAATAAATAAATTTTTATAATCCGATTTTTCGATGATTTCTTTTTTTAATCAACTATGAGATAAACTTTTACAACAGAGTCAATATATTAATGTGGAAAGTTAAATTAAACCAAAAATGAAATTATGCAAAAGTTAAAAAGTCCAAACAGAACTACGATTTAAAAGAATCCACAGTTTTATTCGATCCCTGCTTTGGTCATTGGGCGATACTACATTGTAACGCGCGTTCCATTCTTTGACTGCTCGGGTGCTCGGTCCTTCCTACAGCATTCGAACACGGCTCAGAAAATTATTCGAAGTCGAATAAACCGTTCAATAAAGATACAAATGATAATGAAAAGTTTATTCAACGCAAAACGATAAATTTTCATAGAATAAAACATTATTCTTCACGCGTTGAATAGAGATAACCAGAATTAATTTTATTTTACGCGTGTCAAACGATTTTTTTTAATCTCTTATTCGCTATTTGAAATTCTTAAGTCAATAAAAACTTGTCTATCTCTGCTCCTACAATTATATTATATTTGTCAGCGATACGAATTGCTAGACGTTCCTACACTTTCCCTCTTCGAGATACCGAGTATCTCGTCGATGGCGAGGGGACGGTTGTTGTATATGTTTTCTTTGCGAAGAGGCTAAGCGGAACGAAATATGAGGACAAGCTTTGGGCACGTCCACTTAGGACTACCGCTATTTTTCTACAGATGTTTTCCGCGTAGCACAGTGCGTCGTCTAATGGAGAAAAGTCAGATAATCAAAGTGTGTAAGATCTGCAAATTTATGTATCTTAAAATATTCATAACAAAACCTAACGTAACAAAACATAACGACGTTACTAAACCTACAATCAATTGTAACTGAATATATCGATTTGCTTTTAAAGTTGAAGCTGAAACTTTATTGTCAAATTCCGTGCATTTTTTTAAACATATTACTTCATCCACGTAATTCTTTATCGAACCTTTATTGTTCGGAACAATATGTCAAATAAAAGTTATTCCATTTTTCCAGATATATCTGTTTCCACAGGTCGATTCTTGGAATATTTATGTATAAAAAAAAGTGTAGGGAAATAATGCTCATTTATGAAATATTTTTAAATTACAAATTCAGGTATCTGATATGAAATTTGAATTAGAGATTCTAAATTTTCCGAAAATTATGCTTCATTACTTTCTTACGTACAATATTTCCAGGAATCTTTTGTTCTTGAGTTTTACTTTTAATATATGAAACCTTAAAAACCAACACCAAAACATCCTCTGAAATATGGCGGAGAATATAACATTTGATGATAATCCATATGGCTTCGTGATGATTCGCTTTCTCACCGACGCGTCGCAACGAGAATCGCAATGGTCTTCTGCACCGACGAAATGTCGTCGGTGCTTCTGTTTCTCACTCCAGTCAGAAAAAATTCTAGAGGGCGTAAGAGAACGCTAAAAAATTCGTGAGACACGTAGTCCCGTAAGGCTGGCAGTCTTTAACAGTATCTCGTCGGTGGTAGAGCTAACAAGGGGAAGCCACGGTTGATGGGTCACGGATTTTTCTGAAACTTGCAGTATTTGAAGTTGTCTTCTCGAAATGTAATTTAGCAAAGCATTAGCGCGCGCTTGTCAAAATTTTCCGAAAAAATTGCATTTGAAAATCGGTTCACTGCTTCATAAGAGAAGTTCGCGTTAACACCTAATAAGAAGATAAGTATCTGAGGGCGTACGGAGAAATACCAGTAATCGGTAGGTTGTTGGTTCAACTCCCGTTATCGATATTTTTTTTTTTTTCTTAAAATTGATACCTACTTCAAGTTTAAGCCTGAAATCTATTATTTATAAGTTATTTTTATCTTTTATGTAGAAATTGCATGTTTTTTATTTGTGGCCGTTGCGAAATAAATCTGCCATATTAATGCGATCTGCCCTTACCGACGGCGCTGCCCTGTATAACGTCATTCGCCGCATTATTCCAGCTGGACTGCAGAAGCTGCCTTCCACGTGGCCTGCATCCAGATGGCTCCAGATTCTGGGTTACTGCGTTCATTTTCGACACTCCACGTGGAGTCCATTCGGCTATCAGGGCCCTGATAGCCAGGTCTGCACCGAGCAGGAAGAGAGCAGAGCCTGAAGTGCACGTGGAGGGCAGTAACGTTCCAAACCGCCGCTTCAGGCTGCTTGGAACCATGGGTGGAGGGAATCTGGAAGGAGTGTGGCTGGCGCGCCACTGCGCCTCCAAAAATGAACACAGCAGATCAAAATCTGCTGTCACAGCATCTGTCGGCAGCTTCTTCCGGCCAGATGGAAGGCAGCTCGTGGAGTCTGCGTGGAGCGGCGGATGCCGTTATACAGGGCAGCACCGTCGGCGAGGTTATGATGGTAATGTCGGTGAAATGAATTTCTACATATCGTACAAATATAGGCAGTCTTCCTTTTTACCGACAATTCCAAATACCGATTTTGAATGAATATTCAGTCTGTGCACATTACGATGGAGCCACAGACGAGGTATTGGAGTAGACCAATCACCAAATGCATTTTTCTGTCTCACTCTCGTAGGGTTCTAGAGCCCAGTTACCATTCCATGTCACATCCTAGCGTGTCGACCAAAACTAATATTGTGGAACTTATTTACCTACAACGGCGCTGTTACCAGGCCTGCAGGCAAGAACGAAACTGTGAATCAAGTTCGAGTAAGTACTCCCACCGAAGCGAACGGCTTGCACGAAACGAACAATGTATACGATATACAAGAGGGTGTGGCCGGACGGGTGGTACAACCGGGCAGGGGATGATTCTGCATGTAAAAATAAGTCGAAAGAAGGAATATAAATTTTTCGTTTGACGCCTCGTTTTCGAGAAAATCAATTTTGAAAATGCCGCAAATACAAGGTGAGTTGCCTAATGTTATCACTTTAAATATCTTTGTTGTTTTCAAAGATACATTAAATGTCTGGAGGATAAAGTTGAATGGGAAAATGAAGCTCATACGACACCACAAAAAATTTTATTTTCATGTAATTTTTGTTAGAGATATTAAAGTCATCTCCATTTTTTTAAAAATGGAACACCCTTTTTAACCATCTACAATGGTAGTCCCTTTCATTACGAATTCAGTGACTATAATTACTCAAGGTAATTAAATGTCACGGACAGAAAAAACGTATAAAACTAAAATATGGAAGCACATTGTAGATGTTTAAAAAGGGGTAGTTCCATTTAAAAAAGTGAAGGTGACCTTGACATCTCTAAACTTTGTCAAGACATTTAATGCATCTTTGAAAACAACAAAGAAATTTGAGATGATAACGTTAGGCAACTCACCCTGTACTAACTGCATTTTTAAAATTGGTTTTTGTCGAAAACGAGAAGTCAAACGAGAAAATATTATTCCTTTTTTTCGACTTATTTTTACATGTAGAATTATCCGTGAAATTAGTATTTACTATTTATGTCTATGCATATAACAATTAATAAAACAATGTTTCTTGCCTCGAGTATAACCGGATAAGATTCCAAAATTTATTCCAATATTCTATGATCATACAATACACATTGATCATTGCAAGGGTTCACTAACGTAATAAATAAATGTTGCGTATCTATTTTTCTGACAATTTCATGACAAATATGCGCCGCTGGTGGTAATTGATCTTTTAATGTATAAAATGTGCTACAGATGCTACACTAGTATTTGAAGTCGCCTATAGAGCGCACCACATATGGTTCGAAGAAAGATGGCCGACGAAGTTGATACCCCTTCCGTCTTTTCTTACGCCCCCGCAGGCTTACACTCCGTCCGTGGTCTGAACGGGCCGTAACAAATGATGTATGAAACAAAAGAATGTTGTGCCCTTTTAATTCTGTTACGTCTGTCACGCGAGTGCATCGTAGGAGGCATTTTTACGTGAGAACGATTATTATTCAGGTAAATCATATACAGTACGTATATCTACGGTAATATTTCCTACACACACACATATATATATATGTGTGTTATTTTACATTGTATGCGTTCAGTAAATATCTCATTTCCTTTTATAGAAAACTAGTGTTTTTCGTAATCTATTTGCTTGCTTTCTATCTAATCGCTTTGTTATTCTATTTCTTGCCTACAATGAAGCAAAATAGACATCTAGCTCATTATAAAAAATGTGTTTATCCGTTTTGTGGTTCAACAAACCGTAATAAAGCGGGCAATATTTCTTTTCATTCATTCCCAACGAGAGATAGTGATCGGTGCATAACGTGGCTGGATTAACTGTGGTTTAGATGATTGGGTGGAAATGGAATGTAAAACATTACAAAAAAAATATGTCTGCAATCAACATTTAGGCGATTTAAAATGCAAGACATGGGAAAAGTGAACAATTATATTGGAATAAGCATTGATCATAATACGGAAGAAAGCACAATAACTTTGAGTCAAGAAAAATATATAAAATCCTTAGCAGAGAAATACAAGTTCGAACATGCTAAATTAAAACTAAAACCTGCAAGCAACATTGATGAATGTATTAAATTTAGAAACCTAATTGGCGAATTATTATATATAAGTACTGGAACCAGACCAGACACTGCGTACAACGTTAACTATCTAAGTAGATATCAAGGCTCTTATGACAGTACTCACTTTAAATATGCGTTAAGAATTTTGAAATATTTCTACTCAACAAAAGAATTAAAGCTAACTTATACAAAGAACTGTAATACTGAAATACTAGATTGTATGGTAGATGCTGATTGGGCAGGAGATTGTCACGACCGAAAATCAACAACAGGATACGTCTTAAGATTGTTTAATAATGTATTTTACTGGAAATCGCATAAGCAAAATACCGTAGCAAAATTTTCAACATTAGCAGAATATATAGCCTTATCTGAGGCAGTAACCGATGTCGTGCGAAATGTGTTAAGAGATACGTTTAAAATAGAAATAAGTAAACCAGTAAAAATATTCGAAGATCATTCAGGAGCAATTGCGATAGCCAAGTTTGGAAATTACACAAAAAATTCAAAACACATAGAAATCCAATATCACTGCATAAATGAGAATTCTGATAGAAACATTATAGATACTGTCAAAGTTTAATCTCAAAATAACGTGGCAGACATACTAACAAATTAAAACTGGGAACTAAATATGCACTTAACGTCCCTAAAAATTACATCTCGTCTCCTAAATTCATTGCGTCTGTAGAATCAGGGCTAATGAAAGTGTCTGATATTGGTAACATACAAACTGAAACCAGAATTAAAATTGTTAACAAAATTTTTAATCACATTACACATGCACGAAGTTCAAACAATTTTCTATGTTCTGGAACTGAATTCAAAGAAACAAAACAGTTTTTGAAAGAAAATAAGAATCTTATGTTACTTAAATCTGATAAAGGCAATACTACTGTAATAGGCAATAATACTGAAGTGACAAATATGTTGAATGATAATAACACATACAAAATTAGTAAATGCCAATACACGAGTACTTTTGAAAAAGAAGCCAATTCCATCATTTCCAATTTGGTAAAAAGGAAACAAATTGATGAGAGTCTAGGTAAACGCTTAAAAACCTACAATGCTGTTATACCTAGAGCATATGCATTACCTAAAACCCACAAAACTGTTCTTAGCTGGAGAATCATTGTCTCATAGATTGGTGGTCCAATCTATAAACTATCAAAGTTTTTATCTAATATCCTATCTAAAATCGTTGGGAGATCTCCCTTCCATACTGTCGATAGTTGGCAATTCGTTAAGGAAATCAGAAAAATTGTAATCCCTGAGGATTTCATGCAGTTGGTGTCATTAGACGTGACAGCCTTGTTCACCAACGTTCCAACAGTTTTGGCTTTGGAAGTACTTGATAGTCGATGGGATGAGATTAAAGAACACACTTCCATTGGACATGACGATTTTCTCCATGCGGTAAAATTTGTTCTCGAGGAAATGTCTTTATGTTCAATGGCATTTACTATATGCAAGTTTTTGGTACTGCTATGGGTTCACCCATTTCTCCAGTTATTGCAAACTTAGTGATGGAAAAACTTGAACAGGTTTCTATTTCAAAATTACCTTTCGAACTGGTTTTTTACAAGAGGTACGTTGATGACATTATCACTTGTATAAAACCACATCAATTGCAAACTGTGTTGGATACGTTTAACAGTTTTCATAGTAGAATTCAATTTACACACGAGATTGAGAAGGATTCTTGTTTGAATTTTCTTGATGTCAGTGTAGTGAGAGACGGTAACATTTTAAAAACAAATTGGTTTCATAAACCTAGCTGGTCGGGAAGATATGTCCACTTTCATTCTCACCATCCCTTACAACATAAAGTCGGGTTTATCAAGGGTCTAATTGATCGTGCTATTATATTAGCAAATCCAGAGTTCAGATATAATAATCTACAACTAATAAGAGATGTCTTGAGACGCAACGATTATCCTACCAACTACACATCCAGTATAATTAGGGAACGTATTGATGACATCTATCACCCTCTTCTCGTCACTAAACGAAAAGAGGAGAGATTCATGAATACGGGACCTATAAACCGGAAGAACACCGTCGTCCTCCCTTATATTGAAAATATTTCAAATGACATAAGAAGGATCTTTACATTGTAAGGATTACATACCATCTTCAAAATACCGTACTATTTGAAAAATCTGTTTCCTCCGAACAAAAACAAGCTTCTTAAGAACAATAATATTGTTTACTTGATACCTTGTAAGGGATTCTGTTTTGTTTTCTGTTTCTATTAACCTCGCGTCTGTGCCACAGTAACTTGTGTGCCGGCATAGAAACAACACGTGTTTATACATTTTATTTTGTCCTTAATTTTTTCATAAAGCAGGTTGGTAATTTTATTACTGTATTTTGAATTATGTATTTAAATCCGTTTGTTCAGTACATTAATACTGAAATCTCTATTTAAAATTTACAGACGCAGTTTTCTCTTCTCTCTTGAAAAGGATCCATATTAGGATCGCAACGTTGAAAGTTTGATCAAACTAGCAAAATTGCTTTAATTTATATCTCCGATCGAACCTTTGCGCCGAGATCATCAATACATCTTGTTAGTAATGTATTAATATTGGATATAACTGTATTCGGGAAAGTCTACAGAATCTTTTGCCGTAAAGAACAATTGAATATCTTTTATAATAACATCACGATATTTGTTCAGAGTTGAAGAATATGTCATTTTTTAAACTCAATTTTCTCCAAAACTCTACGTATAGGAGAAAAATTAAGGACAGATTCGGAATCAGCGCGATACACGACCAGCGCTCAATCACTTTTCGGATCCAGTTACCCAAGATTAACTTGGCGGGTAATAATTCGGCGACACGGGTAGCGAAACGCATTTGCGATAGCGATTCCGAGCCTTACAACCTCGGGTGGTTAAACAGTCGAGATCCGCGCGTCATACTCGATCAGTCGCAGCGTATTTATGGTCCTTCAAACCGAATCCAGTGATCTTTTGAGAACAGTGCGTGTACGCTAAAAAACAAGTGCATTAAAAATCGAAGCAGCCAAGCTGACAACAATTGAAGTAGACAGACCATGATGGTATCATGATCAAGGACAACGGACGAGCCCGAGATATCGCATAGCAGCTGAAATCCAGTCAAGGACAATCCTGAGCAACAGATTGTCAAACTGGCAACACATCCAAAAGGTGACACAAGACTTTTGAACCACCCTTCCAACGAAGGAGATTTCAAGTAAGGATTGGGTCAAAACAGGTAAATGGATGGAGACAAAGGCGGGTACTGGTAAAAAAGTTAGGGTTGAGATTGGGGGGATGAGCATGAAGGGAGGTTCGAAGCCAGTCGACGGGTTGGTGATGAGTGGTGAGGCGATCGAGAATGAACTATAATGCAAGAAAGTGAGGCGATGAAGGTCCTGCCGATGGTGAAAACCGGGAAAGCAAGCAACCGGAAAATGAACTACCTTTCATGTTACTTGGAGGACGGACTGCATGGGAGCAAGCTGAGTACCTTGTTGGCAGGAGAAAGAGGAAACGAGGCGATTGATATGGATTTAATAGGAGCGGAACGAAAGTCTGTTGAAGGTTCCGCTAGATCAGGGTGGCTTTGATCAACACCAGAGCAAGGCCTCGATCGCAGCAGTTCTGAGAGCGGTAGGAGAGTACATGGAGAGCGTGATTACGTGCGAGGATTTCCACAGAGTGTGAAGGGCGTTGTGGGATTCGTTATTAGTGAAAGGAGCAAGTGTGAAGTGTAGGAACTATAGAGGTGAGTGAGTCATTTTTTCCACTGACAGCTGCGAGTACGTGAGGTAGTTGATCGATACGCCACAATTGATGACACAAAGAGAACATTAACCAATTCAATATCAGACACAAGTGGACCAAGGGGTCCCATTGCATACTAGAAGGGACCATCGTGGTGTTGCAGGCAGACACTACACCACCCTCATGCTGGCACCTAGAACGAATTGAACAAGTACATCCAGGAGCAGACGGTGTCATCCGATCGGTAACCGTTCGAACCGCAGACAGCATTTACAAAAGGAACGTAAACAAATTAGCACCTCTCCCCGATGCCGAATGTTCGCAGCAGTGCAGTGACGATTAAAAAACTGTAACGATAGGTGTAAGTCAGACCGAGCGTAAATTGAAACATTGCATTAAGGTTGATTGACCGTATCGATCAACGGGGAGGGGGGGCTGTTCTATAGCGAAGGGACGAAATACAGTGGGGTCTTCGTCGACAAGGTTTATGACACGGACGTGTCGAAAAGGCTATTTTTGAAGTGAAGACATATTCGGGCTACCGATCTCTATAATGACGCCACAGATGTATGGTATTATGCTTGCACGGTGTGCAATCCAATTCAAAGGAGATTCCGAGCATACTGCTTACTGGGTACTTACGCATATCATCGTTGTTCCGATTTCAACATGATATACAAAAAAAATTCAAATAAAGCTATCATAATACGATATACAATTAGAATTTACGTAGCATTCAATGTAAATGGTATTATCATTGCAAAGAATATGTCGGAAAACAAAGGACATGGCACATCTGTAGATACGAAATGCCGGACTAAAGGAAGTTGAAGAGTAGGAAATCATAAGCAGACAAATTAGTCCTTGGACAGAAAATTGAGAAACGAATCAATTTGGTTCGAAGTAACATAGCCTCCTCATGGAGCAGCTAAGGATAATAAATCACGTTCAGCCGCATGTATTTGGTATTGCAATAGTCGTTGCTGTGATAGTGGTTTTCGGCATTCATGTCTTCCTGCATCTCATCAACACATCCAACCATTCAGGCAACCCAAGATCTCCACATACGGACAAGCAGTTTGTCATGCTATGCTCAAGTCGGGCAAACAAAGGACATGGCACATCTGTAGATACGAAATGCCGGACTAAAGGAAGTTGA
>CM052190.1:15516512-15564296 GCA_028455805.1 Lasioglossum figueresi | reverse complement strand
AAAAAAAGGAAAAGTTACAAAAGAAAATGTTAGCAGTTTCCTTCAAGCCCTGCTCACAGTATTGTCGCAGAATGTGTACGGTTTTGATCGAGGACTATTTTGCAGGGGTCGCGTGCAGTAGGTTCGCGGCAGTTTAGTGGCAAGTACTGTCGAATGGGCCGCAAACGGGCATCCCCGAGCTACAGATTGCATATTACCGAAATCAACTTTCCGAGGAGACGGCTCTCGATTTCCGGGGTAGGCGTTTGCTAATACACGGCTCGTCGTGCTCATAGACCCACTTTATACGACCGAAATTGTAGGTAAGATGCAAGAGGACACTGGCAGAGGGAAGAAGCAAAGGTGGCGGTGGATAGGGCGGTAGGGAGGTAAAGGAGAAGGGAGGAATTCGTAATATAGAGGGCCGCTCTACGACCCCGCTGGGAGGAATTCCGGGGTACGTTTTAAATTGCTGCATCCCCAACCTCCTTGTTTATGTATGCTACCGTGTTTCTTATTCTTGTGCGGCAGCGAAGGAGAGCGCGCGCCGCCCTAACTTTATGTGCACAGTGCCGGCATAAGTATGCAATCTATGCGTCGGTGTGACTGTATCCGAGGCTATGTGCACGTACGTGTGAAAGCAAGAGGGTTTCGTGTGCCACGAGATAGGATGTATGAGTGTAGCCGCGAACACGCGATCGCGCTCGCGCTACCAACGTGTGTGTATTGTATGGTGAAACGTGGTCCTACGTTTCCTCTCGGCGTGTTCCAACCGCCCCACGATCTGCCCGTTTTCTCCCGTGGATTCTTTTCGTGTTCCGAACCTGCTAGACTCTTCCTCCTTATTCCCGACTTCAGCCAGGCTAACCTTCGTGCCACCGGTCTGAAGCCTGCTATCCCCTTTTTCCTCCGGTTCCTTCTCTCCTTTCCCCACCTCTTCCACCTTCTCACCACCACCTTCTGCACCTCCTGCTCCTCCTGCTCCTCCTCCTGCTCCTCCTGCTTGTCTGCTCCGCTTCTACTTTCCGGCCTCAATTGCTGTAATCTATGGCCTATGCTCCTGGATTTAACCGTGGAATTGAGCCACGGTGATTTGTACGGTTTATTAATATTGCACGGTATCGGGGATGGAACTTGGCCATGGGTTTTCATAGATTTTCAACGACGGCACTGCGGATGATTATATGTACGCGAACGGTCGGTATATTGGTACGCGATGTCTTGTAAACCAATTTCCGCGAGTCCGATTACAGCCGCTATTCTACGGATCTGGATGGTCGAAAATCGATGCCGTTTATGAAATATTTATCGTCTCGACCAGACGGGAAAGTCGAGTTTCTACCGAAGGTTACGAGTATCTCTAACATTTTCTTATTTTTGCGTTATAACTAGACTGAGGATCTTTATGCAAAACAAAAATATTTCTGCATAGATTGCACGAAATAGAAACTAAATTGAATGTTATTTCTTCCTCTAATAATTTTAAAAGAGGAGCAATCGTATATTGACATTTTCAATTTTAAAGATTTTTTAACAATTTTGAATTTCATCTACTTAATTTTGCTATAAATGTATACAGATCCACAGTCTAGATATTACAGCAAGACCTCGGTTATCCGAACTAGACAGGAACATAACTGTTTGATATTTCATTTTTATTAATTTGTACAATGAATAGCGTTGCATATGGACCGCCTTAGATTTAGCTTTATACATCGGAAAGACTTCAGACATCGTTAGTTCGAATAATCGAGGTTCTACTGTACGTGAAAATACTTGACGAAATTTTCTGGTTAGAATGTTGCATTAAAATGGTCGTTTAATTGGTGTATTGAGCGGCAAACTCATGATTAAACTGGGAATATCCCTGTTAATAATAATTTTTAAATAAAACACAAAACGCATGAAGTGGTGCTAAACATTATACTGTATCAAATTTCGGTACTGAACATTCATAGTTTCAATCACCGTTATTAATTTATTTGAATAAATTAGGATTTTAATGAAACCTTACTCATTGTTGCAGATGATTCCACGAATGACATGTTTAAAATAAATTCATTTTATTTTAATGTAATAGTATTTTGATATCATTTTCAATCGGTCAGTGTGTTATATCTAAATTCAAATAAAGAGCAATTTCTACTCTATTTTGATCAATAAGTAAAATTAATATAAAGTATGATATCTAGTTTTATTCACTGTATTTAATTGTAATCGACTTCTAAAAACAGGGTTCTTGGAAAGAACTTTTGCTCTCAAAAGAAATGTAAATCGTTGTAAGTTCTTCTGATATTTGACTCTTTTGACTGATGAGTTTTCCGCTCACCGTTGTAGATGATCGTTGCAATCGTGTTCTTCAAACTCTTTTTTAATTTTTATTGAAGATTACTTTTATGGTTAATTTGTTGATCTTATTTCATTACAGGGATATGAGACAATTAGTGTCGAATCTGATTTACTTAAAAAATTACAGACATCTTCGGTGATTTTATGTTAGATCGTTTGTTTGTTCTCGCTAAATATCTGTCAGTATTATTTCGAACGAACTAGTTACTTTACTAGACCTCCACGACCGATCCACCATCCAGGAAATTTTCTATCAAGAACAGTAAAGTATTGATATAATGAAACAGGAGCAGAAGACTTGAAACGTTTGTCAGAAGAATAAACAAAAGAATTTTGATGTCGCATAGCCTGGCGAGGATCCCCCAGATTTTGTGAATGTTGATACAGTCAAACCTCGATAACTCGAACCTCTTTTAAAAGCTGATTCGCGTTCTCATTTCTCGATAATACAGAAGTAAGATTTCTCAGTAGTCAAAAACGCTAGATAAATAATCGATGTAGAGCGCTATCGCCCTCAAAAGTTCTATTTTTTCGTTTACGAGGCGTAATTTGCATTATTTGGCAGCATGTAGCTATGAAAATAGCTACATGCGCAGTTGTATTTTTCCGAATAATGCAAATTACGGTGCCGAATAATGAAAATTACGCCTCGTAAACGCAGAAATAGGACTTTTGAGGGCGATAGCGGCCTAGATCGATCTTTTATCTAGCGTTTCTGAGTACTGAAAAACCCCATTTTTGTATTATCGAGAAATGAGAATGCGAATCCGGCACCCTTTTAATCCTGGAAAAAGGAGTCTACTCCCTTAACGTTTTACATATTATATTAACGCTGCACTTAAAAAAACCTCTATAAATCGAAATAAACCTTCGTTTAACTCGAATTATTTTCCATAAGTGTGGAAGCTAAGCAACCCAAACACAGCAGTAAATGTTTTACGAAGTTTCGTAGAAAGGTCCGATGATATTGAAGAAATTGTATTCTCTGCTTTGGTTGCCGTTGAAAATACCGTTGATCAACAATCTTTTAATTCGTTAACATAGAGTAAAATCACACATTACTTTAATATGTAATATGTAATAATAATTTAACATGTAATAATATGTAAGAGCCTAATCAATTATACTTACTATATGCATATTCAATAACTCTCCTCCAAAAATTGAACTTTTCCTTTATTAAAATGATTACGATCAACAAATTATTAACTCGTACTTACTTACGTATTAACTTGTACAAACCCCCCGTAAGTCAAATTTTTGTAAGGTAAACCTTTATTACTCGAACACTTCGATAAGTCGAAACCTCTACAATTCGAAGATATTAGTTCTTCTCTTGAGATTCAAGTTGTCAAGGTTCGACTGTAATAGACAGCGGATTTTGATGCATTTATAACAAAAATGAGTAGGTGTAATTTAAAACAGCAAAGACATTGGAAGAATTTAAAAATACTGTTACATTATTTTCAACCTATTGAACAGATTAAGAAAGCAAATAAGTTCCACAGCAAATCGTTGCAATTCAGGTAGAAAACTTTTATTTCGCATGAAGATCGCTGTCTAGTTATCAAGTTTCTGTTTGGAAAACCATCTGGTGCTAAAGTTCTTAGTATTCATTAGACTGCGGATCTTTATGCAAAATAAAAATTGTCTGCATCGATAGCAAAAAATAGAAACCAAATTGAATGTTACTTCTTTCCTTACTGTTTTGAATAGAGGAAAAATCAAATATTGACATCTTCAATTTTCAAAATATTTCAATTTTACTATAAATGCATAAAGATCCACAGTCTAGTAATCATATACAGAAATTCCAATTTTAAACTATTTTGTGTCAACCACTGTGTGCAGAAGGAAATAAATTTTTGGGTTCCGTTTCTTACTGTAGTAAAATCATTTATTATGTATTGCAACAAGAGCAAGACACTTGCATTATTACACGCATTGCTATCAAAGATGCCTCTGCGATATTTTTAATAAAAATTGAATTAAAAATTAAAATATCACAATTTGCAATAGTAAATAATAGTCGTATACCACAGGTGGATGTATTTTAGGATTGCATTCATCCCTAATACACGGACTGAAATTTAATTCACTTGTCGTTGCCCTATTTCTCTAATTCTCGATTGTATGTATTTGCTTAGCACCTTCAACGCAGTTCCAGAGATAAGTACAATTAGGTGTGGGACAATTAAGTATTCCGTTTGTTTAAACATTCGTATCGCAGTATAAAGGGAGGTTTCATCGCAACTAAGACTGTTCAGCTCTTCCTCACAGGTCAACCTTCAAATCATGTAAAAGTAATAAAGTTTAAAGAAGTATCTATAATACTAACATCAATAGATTTAGTATAAGGTAAATATGTTCACTCCACATTTTTGCAAACATTTAATCTGTAATTCTTGCACGTCTTCATTAAATTCATTAGTTTATAATAGAATTTATAATATAAAAAACAGGCCAACGGAAGAAGGGAATATCACGAATGGAGAAACTTATCAAATTACACATGAATAAGCTATGAGCTTTTTGCATTTATGGCATGTATCAATATGCAAAACGCAATGCAGCAAATGCTGCAAGTGAGATTAATAGCTTTATTGTGTTTCCTACTTAATAAACCTGCTAATTAATGAATTACATTTTTGGAATTTTATGTTTCATGAAATCAACTATGAAAATATGCATGCTGTATAAACATTTGAGTAAATAATTGATAAATATCTTCAATGTGCAGCGCTAATATACAATAGTAACATAGTTGATATTCGGTAAGACGAAATTCATACGGAACGAGGATAGAAACTATTCTATTGTATACAGCATAAAGTGTAATCTCTTAAAAATAATTATCTTCTGTTTTATATAATCTAGGTTATACATATACAGGGTGTTCATTTGAAAACTTTCCAGTCGAATATCTCGAAACGTATGAAAGATATTAGAAAAGTGTAAAACACGTGTCCAAGAATTTCGAGGGGCAAAGAGGAAGGCAGTATCAGTTTTTTATTTGGGTGGCGTTTTCAAGGTCATTTAAAGGTCAACTTTGTTTTTTCAAATGGAAACCTATATTTTTTATTATGAGATTTTATTGTACGTAAAAAGACCAGCAATTTTCGTAGGATACTTTCTTTTATCTGCGCACTAGTTTCGGAGATATTTAAAGAGAAGTAGGGCGAGTCATACTTATACTGCGAGAAAGTTTGTAATTTCTTTATAACTATAACAAATTTTCAAAATTTTCTCCGTTGTTTTCTAAACAATAATACAAATGATTCTCAAATTCTGAACGAACACTTTTGAAGGTATCTGTTGGAATTGCTCTACAACAGACAATATAAACAAAAGATCAATACGAGACAATTTTGTTTTCAAACGGTACGTGCTAGTACAACTGGAAAACATCAACGATTTGCGTCGCAGAATTGTACAGGAATGTAGAGCTATTCCAACAGATACCACCAAAAATGTAATATATATTATATATAATTATATATGTAATATATGTATATTATATACAGGGTGGTCCGTTTAAGTAAGAACACCTAAATATCTCCTCACGTTATTGTGATGCAAAAAATATTTGTTACGTAATGTGCATGGTGTCAATGGACCAAATATTTTGCACGAATATTTTTTTCGGAGTTGTCAAGGTCATCGGTGTTGTTTTGGTACATAACTACATTTTTCTTTATTGCATCGTGTAACTGATGGAAAAATACATTCAGCTATGTATAATAACATGACCTTGAAATGACCTTGATCCTCGAAAATTAAAGTTTTACCTAGAACCGATGTCGAATATCTTCGGCCACGACTCCTGAACCTATGAATGCGAAGAAAATATTTTTTATCGCGCTAAAAATATCGATCAACAGATGTGTGTATGTGTTAACTGTTAAAACAACACTCGCGTTCTCTTAACTTATCATCAGAGATGTTCAAAATTGCGTCCTTCTACGTTGATACATTTTCTGAAACGTGCAATGACCGACTGTACAGATCTTTCAATTGTTTCGACATTAATGTCGGCACAAGCTCTAACTATTCGGTTCTTCGTATCCTCTGGTGTAGTTGGTTGTTCATTATAAACTGTTTGTAATCCATTGGTGTGAGGTCTGGTGAACGCACTGGCCATCCTACAACTCCGGTACGACCAATCCATCGATTTGGAAATTTTAAATCCAAAATGTGTTTGACAAGGCGTGTAGAATGAGCCGGACAACCGTCATGCTGATACCACATTACTCAGGACGACATCAAAGTCATTCTCAATGAAATGACAACAGGCGTACTTATGTATTACTGTGCTCGGGTAAAGTTTACCTTACCGAACTCAAAATTTCTGCCTTTCTCCTATAAATGATGATGTATTTGGTATGTAATTCAGTAGAATTGTACCCTGGGCGGCTGCAGTCGAAGTTTCAATCCTGTAGGATCAATAGTTCAGGACTTATGCTTGCTTAAAGTTGATCATTATTCAGTGTTTTGGACTGGTAAGGGCGCCGCCATATTGGTTTGTAGTGACGATCGCGCGTCGCTTACCGAGCAGAACCGCTAGATGGCAGAACGAGCACACAGTAATATCGCTAACATAGAGAAAATATCTCAGAAAATGTTTGAGAAGAAACATCGTGGAACATACTTACAAAAACCTAACCCAGACCTAACCGAAACCTAACCCAGACCAGTTAAAACGCAACATCGTGGCCATGTCTTCCAAAATTCAAACAACAATCGCAATACCCGCTCTATATTATCCGCAATAACGCGTGCCCGTGATTCCATCTACCGGTTCTGCTCGGTAAACGGCGCGCGATCGTCACTACAAACCAATATGGCGGCGTCCTTACCTGTCAAAAACACTGAATAATGAACAACTTTAAGCGACCATAAATCCTGCACCATTGATCCTACAGGATCGAAATTTCGACTGCATCCGCCCAGGATACAAATCTACTGGATTACATACCAAATACATCATAATTTATAGGAGAAAGGCACAAATTTTGAGTCCGGTAAAGTAAAGAGCAGCCTTTCATTCAACATTTATAGACATAATG
Organism: Lasioglossum figueresi; assembly: GCA_028455805.1. Lineage (NCBI taxonomy): Eukaryota > Metazoa > Arthropoda > Insecta > Hymenoptera > Halictidae > Lasioglossum > Lasioglossum figueresi. Next base: position 15,556,902 of record CM052190.1, on the reverse strand, counting down.
GATACCACTTTATAGTGATCTTGAGTAAATTACTTATGTGAGACCAATTAAAAAGTGAAAGGGCGTTGAACCCTTCTGCTCGATAATTCCATAGGGTGGATATTACAAATGCTCCTGCGGGTTTTAACAAGCAGACAGGCTCAATGTCGTGCAACGATCAGTTTGTTAAACATTTTCACCTCGCTGAGGTCCCAAATGAGAACCAAGGTAAGCATGTATTTGTCACTTGATGCGTGACTGTCGCGCGCCTCTGTAACGTCCGCGGCGTACACCTTCGTTGGTCGGGTTGCCGCATTTTATGCGTATTTTTATCTTCATGGATTTATGGCTTCCGAGAATTTTCAAAAATTGGTGGAATATACAATTTGAGAGAGTTCAATACAATTTTTATTTTTTTAATATCTGCAAAGGCTACTACTACCACTGAAAATAAGATTGTATTTTATTCCACTTTCTTAAAATTCGTTTACAAATATTGTAAATTCCACAAACATCCGTAGTCTAGTAATAACTAAATAACGAAGCAGAAATCACAATTTTTCAAATCTTCATTTTCGACTTATATTGTAATGCAGAACCACTCCTGAAATTTTCTCCTACCTGTAGTCGAACACCAATAACTAAATAACGAAGACGAAATTGCAATTCTTTTTATTCTTCATTTTCGTCTTATATTATCATAGAGAACAACCCCTTAAATTTTCTCCCACCTGTAGTCGAGCATCCTATACAGGGTGTCCCACATAAATGGGAACACCTAAATATCTTTCGTATTTACAGTCCTATAAGTAAACTTCAGAGGACAAAGTGACACTATTGCAGGGGGCAAATATAATGGTAAAGAAAAACAATTTTTATGTCGTGTTTTTTAATGAAATTTCAAGGTCACCGATGTTTTTTTAAATGGAATAGTACTTTTTTTTACGTTAGCATGATATACAATAAAAAACTGAATTTAGTGGATACCACCTTTTTGACCTTGAAATGACCTTGAGCAAAAATAATCATGTTGGAGCGGATAAAATGTGGAAGTTTAAAACTTACGTGTTTCAGCAAAGATTACGCGTTGTTTACGTCGAGTTGACCTTTACATATCATAATAAATGTTCGAAATTGTGAACATCCTCGTTTATGCAATATTGCAATCTTGTAATAAATGATCTGTAGGCATTGTCGATTTCCTGAGACGTAATTGAAGCACATGTTGCAGTAATCCTTTGCCGCATATGCTCTGGCGTTGTGGGTTTATCTTTGTACACAATACATTTTACCTTGCCCCATAGATAAAAGTCCAATGGTGTCAGATCCGGAGAACGGGCTGGCCATGGAATTGTTCCTCGTCGCCAAATCCAGCGTCCAGGATATTTCGTATTTAGCACCGTTTAGCAACTTTAGAATAATGCGCTGGACAACCATCACGTTGAAACCACATGCGCTCCCGATCAAATAACGTAATTTATTCTAAAAGGCGCGACAAATCCTGGCGTAAAAATGCAGCATACTTTATACCGGTAAGAGTTCCTTGTATAAAGTACGGGCCTATTATTTTACTGAATAAAATTCCGCACCATACGTTAACGGTCCACGGTCTTTGCTTTTCTACTTCTCTTAACCATCGTGGATTCTCAGCTGACCAGAAGTGCATATCGTGCAAATTTACTTGCTCATGATTGGTAAAAGATGCCTCATCCGTGAAAAGAACTTTGCGAAAGAAAGTATTGTCCACTTCTAATTGATATCGTGGCCACTGGCAGAACCGGACACGATTAAAGTAGTCGGTGGCAGACAATGCCTGATGTAAACTCAAGCGATATGGGTGAAACTTTTCTATTTGCAGTATTCGTGAAATACTACTTCTGCTAATACCGGACTCTTGTTCAAGTTGTCGCAAACTTACATGTGGATCATTAGATACTGCAGCTAGGATATTAATTCTATTTTCTTCGTGCGTTACAATTCTTTGTTTATTCCGATTTTTAGAACTTACGCTACCGGTATTTTTAAATTGTTTTACCACAACGGAAAATGCGTGTAACGAAGGACAAATACGATTTACAAATTTTTCACGATACAAATGTACTGCTTGCCTCAAAGATTGGTGGCTTTCGCCATAAGTGAAAACCATATCGATTCGTTCCTGTACAGTATAACGCATTGTTATCACTTTCACGTTTCGAATTCGAATAATGCAGAAGGAACAACGTACTTATTGTAACCGATTAACCTTCTGTTAACGATCTCAATGGTGCATACTCTAACATAAACATGCGCTGTTTACTATGAAAAATATTTAAAATATTCATTGTGGTTTGTAAAGGTCAACCCGACGTAAACAACGCGTAATTTTTGCTGAAACACGTAAGTTTTAAACTTCCACATTTTATCCGCTCCAACATGATTATTCTTGCTCAAGGTCATTTCAAGGTCAAAAAGGTGGTAGCCACTAAATTCAGTTTTTTATTGTCTATCGTGCTAACGTAAAAAAAATGTACTATTCCATTTAAAAAAACATCGGTGACCTTGAAATTTCATTAAAAAACACGACATAAAAATTGTTTTTCTTTACCATTATATTTGCCCCCTGCAATAGTGTCACTTTGTCCTCTAAAGTTTTCTGATAGGACTGTAAATGCGAAAGATATTTAGGTGTTCCCATTTATGTGGGATACCCTGTATATTTTAGTTTTAAGAGTTAGTTCTTAAGTTGGTATTCTCCGTTCTGATCTTTTCGTTGAAAAATCGTCATGCTGCTGCATCGACCAAGGAAATAAAGCACATTATTATTCCCAAATAAGGTTGTATAAACTTAATATGCCCGTTAAAACCAACATAATCAATTGTATTGTAGTCAGTATTGTATCGTATTTATTGAATAAAAGATCTTATGCATAGCTTGTCCATAGATCCAGGTTCAAAAATAAATGTCTATAAATAGTTTAACAGTTATTCTACGGTGGAATATCGCATACATTGTTTGTTATAGGACATAGGATACGGGCTATTGTACTCAGTATTTGGTTGCGATAGCTTTACCGTCATGTGGTGCCATCTGTACGACATCGATGAAAAAGAACTTACGCTTGTAGGTACTTACAATTACAATTAGTCATAAATAGACTGCGGATCTTTATGCAATTATGGCTTTTGAAAATGATTAAAATACGACAGAATTTAGTACGATTTTCATTTATTTCAGATCTAAAAAGGCTATTACGTAAAGTAAAAGAGTTTCTTAAATGTCTACAAAAATTACAAATTGCATAAACATCCACAGTCTAGTCATAACCCAATAAATAGGTTGTGAAACTAACTGAAACTGTTGATTTAGTTCATTACATACTGCGTTATTTTTAGTATTCTACATATATCACATTCAAAAAACTTTTATCGAAATTCTAAATATAGTTTTTGATAGAAGTTTAAAAAATATTTCCATAGAAGTGGTATTCCGAAAATTAAGAAAAACCTGTTGAAATTAGTTAAAGTAGTTAAGGAAACTACTACAATATAAAAACGAATAATATATCAAATATTTTTTTTAATATCTTCAACAAATATATAAAAAACAACTATTTGATTTCGGTAAATACATTAAACAATTTAACATTCACTTATTAACTTATTAATTGTTGAGATCAATAACTGCAAAAACTGTTGTTTATTAATATTACAGGGTCGTGTAGTATCTTATTAACGACGTTTGTTTTCACTAAATAACTCTAATTTAATTAATATGAATATACTTTATAACTGTATATTTAATACTTGAAATAAAATTTCAAGAACACAGTACGAAAGTAATAAAGCGTTTCATGTGATATACAGACAATCACAAAAGTTTACATATATGTATCTGCCAAGCTTAAAATATTTAATACAAAAATACCAGTGTTATGAACATTTAAAATGAACATCTAAAATGAAACATATTCTGAAAAACTGATGATTCCTCACGTTTGTTTACACAAAATATAAGTAAACATAAAACGCATTACCACACAAAAATCTATGAACAGTGTGATAATCTGACATACCATGAATATGTTAAAATTAACAATAGTTTTTGTTACTGTGGTGGTAATAGTCATAAGGGAAATTTGGAAAATTTTAGAACAATATTTTTGGTTGTATTATAAACCTTACAATTTTATAATTTCTAATGGACTTATATTTTTAGGTAATTATAATATGTATACATATAAACTTAAGAATCATCGTAACTATTTCAGAAACTGTTTAATTTTAATTGACAAGTCAATCACCGCCAATAAAATATGCAAGACTTTTACTTCTGCCATTAATCCATTACAAGTAATATTTATTTAATTGACATAAATAATAGGTTTGCTTAGCTAATAATTGCCAGGCATTGATCATTCTTTTAAATTTGAGATCATGTGGAAGAAAATGTACATATTTTGAACAATTTGACTGTATGTGTATAGTTTCCGCATTTATTCTTCAAATTATTAATATGCCAATTTAAAAAAAAATAGTTTGTCTTATATCTCTTTGATCTTATACTGATTATTACTCAGTAATTAATGACACAACTTAGTGATGTTTATAAATAAATTAGTCCGTTTTAGCTACAGAGAACTAAACAAATAACCAGTACGATGTAGTGTCATATAAAATTTGGACTTCAATAAAAAAACATAATTTCATTTTTATAAGAAGGTTTAAATATGCTTAGTTGGCGGTCAACATATTAAGTAATGAAATTTGCCAGACAGAGTTGATGCGTGACGTTCTGAAACTTGCTAAACATTCGTGGAACAATAGGTACTTATGTGTATGTATATCCGTTTCAGTTTTACCTTTCATTGTATTATAGGAACAAAATGTGTTATTATATCCTGGTAGATTACCAAATACATTCATTACTACAATTGGAGAAATAATACATTAGGGTCATATTTCCGGTTGCTTTTCATTTACCCCATTTTTGAGCAACTGTACTGGTGAACTCCGCTGGCATAATTGTTACTCTTGATCAAAGCCATAATATGCAGCTTGCACGCGGCGCGGCGGTCAACCTGATTATACGTATTCCAGTTTTGACTCATTCCATATCGATGGAAATACACTACATTTTCGGGACAAACACACTTCCCTTTTGTCATTATTGTATACATCAATTGTCTATATTGTTCTTCCGAAGAAGAATGTAAATGTCACAATGTAAATATGAATTCGATTCTATCGATTTTAAAAGATCGCTAACAGTAAAATAAGGTATTAGCCATTTGCACTGAGATGTTTTTATTAAATAATTATACTATCTAGTTCCAACAATAGAAATTATGTTTGACAATCTCAATAAAAAACAGACGTCTCTGATTTTTTTACAGACATTTCCAAATGAGGCCTACAAAATGACGCTTTAACCAGAAACTTCTTTATTTTGTACTTATTTTTAATGAAATTTTAATTTTCCTGCTTACAATGACACTAAACAAGACACAATTGGTTCATATTTACTGCACATGTAAATCATAAATCATAGCATATGTTTAAGTTCTAAAACAACTTCTAAAACAACTTAACATCTCGAAAATTATGACCTCAAAGAATTAGACTAGAATCTTGCAAATTAACGGAGCTACAGCCCGTTGGAGGTTTTTAAACGACTCATTTTAATCAGAAAATGTGAAAAATATCGTGAGAAAGGTTGTACAAGAATAAAAAAGTTAGCATCGCATTGGTATTTTAAATAATACAATAAGTTTCGAATTTTTATCGACCGTCGCTTTTCTTTCTTTTTCACCACTCGCTATCTTCTTTTATGTCCTACAATTACTCCATACCGTCAATTAAGCCACTAGATAAGTCGAAATCATATCGTGTTTAGTGTCATTTTAATCAGAAAAAGCAAATAAGTTGGTGAAAGACCCATAAAAAAATACTGAAAAATAAAGAAGTTTTGTAATTGGATTAGTAGTGGTTCACACCGATATACCCGATCCTTAGAATGGGACTTTACTGTATACGATTGTGTCAACATGTACCGAACTAATTCGAAATTACAATTGTTTGTCATCTTCTCCCGAATTACAGTAAAGATTTGATTTAAGAAAACGGGAGCCAATTGCACTGAAATGTTTTATACGGCGATTGAATATATAAAAAATAAATTCGACGTATGTGTATACAGTGTCTCACTCAAGTGTGACACCCAGAATATCTTCCCTAATTTCGACAAAGTAAAAAATTTGTCATGTGTTACTTGAATGGTATCAAATGGTCAGTATCCCGTAGGGGTTGTTTTTTAAATGTTTTTTTTTAGTAGTTTTCAAGGTCATCGAAATTTTTTTTAATAATTGCATATATTTTTGTGTTACGTCGCGAAGCTCATAAAAAATGCATTCAAATATGTACTGTGGCATGACCTCCAAAAGACTTTGAACTCCGAAGACGAAAGGTCAAACTTAACTTTCGTTTGTAAGGAGAGGCTTTGCGAGTAAATCTGTAGAAAGTGTTTTTCAAACGCCAAACTAAATTTTTATATAAACCCAAAAATCTAACGAATGGAAGAAGTGAAATTACATGAAAATTAATAAAAAACAATGAATATTATTAATTAGACTGCGGATCTTCATGCAAAATAAAAATTGTGTGCGTCAATTGCAAAGAGAGAGAGACAGGCATTTCAGTCTTACTTTAATAATTTTAGAAAGCTCAAAATAATTAATGGGCAATCTTAAATCATTTTCTTCTTTCTACTGTTTCAAGTTGCACCCACTCATATTTCACATAAATGCATAAAATCCGTAGTCTGATTATTATTAACCCCATTGCACTACGATTTATTTTACGGTTTCAGTGATTAGAACTTTCTTGTAATTCGTAGTTTCCTAAGAAAGGAGACCATTTATATCTATTGTACGCCTACATAATATGTTCTCCAATAGCTGTACATTAACGAAACCAAAATAGAATTTTCATTCGGTTTAAAGGAAGTTAATAACATACATATTTATTAGACTCTGTTCATAATCTTCATCACGATTCAGACACGATATTGTAGGGCAAGCGGTTAATAAAATTATGATCAGATTAAGGAGTTTCATTATAATATTACTATCATTTACACTTATTTAAATATTATTCTGTTCCCGAAGAACACAGAAATTAAGTACGATCTTGCGGATTGATTCTTTTCGAGCGGTTAGTCTCGTGGGCCATTAACCCCTTACCTCATACAATATCGAGGCAGACTCGTGATGTAGATTCTGAACAGAGTCTAATAAATATGTATACTATTAATATCCCTAAAATCGAAATAAAATTCTATTTTGGTTTTGTTAAGCTACAGCTATTGGAGGACATATAGGCGTACAATAGATATAAAGTTTCTGCTTTTTAGAAAATTGAAAATCGCAAAACAAGTTTTAATCACTGAAATCGTAAAATAAATCCTAGGGCAAGGGGTTAATCGATCGGTAGCGCAAGTAACCACTTTCTTCATCATCTCGATAAATAATTTTTATTATTTAATTAACCAAGCCCGTTAGGACGTGTGTCACCGTTTCCCTTTTTTAGAGCGTACCTTCGAGGAAAGCAGAAACTCGAAAAATCCTGGACAGTCGTGTTAGCATTCTTGCTCGAACTCGAAGAATCAATTTGATCCGGACCAGGGAGGAAACGGCCGTTCGACGAAGAAGATATCACCAGGTCCCGTTATTCGGAAAGGAGCGCAGAAACAGCCTAAGCATCGCGGAGAGGAGAAACCGGAGAGATCGAGACGCGGCAGTAAACCTACTAGGCGTAGGTTTTGATGGCAGACAGTGGTGGCGAGTCGGTGATGGTCCGAGGATGAGGGGTAGTTGGAGGATCGGGTCGGAGGGAAGGTTTGGATACCTTGTCGAGGATAGGCTGCCGGTGCAAGTAGGTTTAATATTTGATACCGCGGGCTGGTCATCCTGCCGAGGCGATAACACAGGCCCCGCGGGAACCTTCCGCCCAACATCCCTCGGAAAACGACTGCCGCCGAACTCGGTGCACCCTCTCTCCTCGCTCTCGCTGCTCCACGTCTCACCGCTTCCTCTTCCATCGTACACATTCCATCTCGTATGCCGCTGCTCTGCCTTGTCCCTGTCCCTGTCCTTCCTGTCTTCCCCCCTTGCTCGTGCTGACCCGTCTAGTCGCGCAACCATACCACCGTTACTCTTCCTACTGCCGCCTCTTCTTTACCCGCGGAATGAATCATTGGCTACGTCCACTTTATCCAATAAATAAAGTTATCCCTACTTATCCCATATCGATGTACCACTTCCGCCTTTCCTCGTCTCTTCTTTCCTTCTCTTTTCTTCTCTACTCATCATCGCATGATCTCTCTGAAAACTTCGAGACCGGCGCACAGTAGGCTATTTGCTCAATCTACTAGGCCTTCTAACAAGTCCATTGATATCGACGGCGCACAGTGAAGTAAACCGATGTGTTTTGTGTCAAAATCAAAGGACTTTGATAGAAATCAGATAAAGCGATGACTTTTCAAAATAATTATCCAATACCACGTACGGATAGATTTTTTCTCCGCTGTAACGTCCATGCTGTAACATCATTTCCCGTAGATTTTGTCACGCTCATTTCAAATCTGGTCGTAAAATTTCTCTAACACTTCAGGATTTTACAACAAATTGATTTTGTGGAAAAAACTAATGAAATCAATTTTTAGTAGAAATGATTTGATAACCCACCAGTTTGAAGATATATTGTATTCTCATATATGTGTGGAATACAATAAAAGTACCGTATTAGTTCTGTAGAGTTTATGCCACGATTGATTTGCATCTTCTGAATAGTAAGCTATCAGTAAATATGATACTGCATTCACGACAAACTTAGCCGAAATGTTATATGTTTTTAATCGAGCAGTATACTTAACCGACCCGAAAATTTCAATCATATTAGTAAAGAATCGATTAAAGTTGTACCAGAAGTTAAAAATTTTGTTGATGAGAAGTAAGTTAAATAGGTTAAATACTTGCCTTGAAAATGAAAATTAATTACGGAAGATATAGATATATAATTTAAATTAGATTACAACCACGCAGAGCCTACAAAGAGTGCCAGTTACAGTGATAGCGATACGTCAAGTGATGTCGAGATGTAAAGTACTTCATGCTTTGTATGTAACTCAAAACGTTCAAGTACTTCATTATTTTTATTTCTATTGTGTTCCACACATCCACGCATATATGAGAATACAATATGTATACTCTACTGTGCAAAAGAAAGAAGCACCCGGCCATATTTAATGGAAAAGCGTAAAACATCCATTAAGCACACAGTAAGTTTTTAAGGATGTTCTGGAGGTACAATGGGAGACAAAAGTACAAGAAATTCGAAATCCATCAATATATTGGCAATGAACGCCATTCATGAGTATATTTTGCATTAAAAAAAACAGATTGATTTAAAAAGCTTTTGTTTAATTAGTAAATTTCATGTTATATTTATGTTTTAATCAAGTTGTCTTCATATTATAAAAAATTGTAAGTGACTTTTGCGAATGATTCTACCCCCTGATTTCAACTTCAAGATAATAAATTTGTGATATTCAATATATATAATTACGCAATAAAAAGTAAAAAATAAATATTTAAATAAATTAAAAATACCTCGGAAAGCAATATAAACATGATAATAAAATAAACATAAACTGAAAATAAACATGTAAAATTTGCATAAAATTATGTTCTGATAATAACAAAAAAACGTGACAACATTGTACTGCACTGAACTCAGCTGTATTTTTATATTTGAGAGTTGGTAGTATTGTGTACGTTTGGACATTATCGTGATATTAAAAAAAATTTTTTAAAATTTAAAAAATAATAATAATAGTAATATTGAAATTAATTTAATTCTTTTTATTTTACTTTCAAAGAATAAATTTTGTGTGTATGTAAAAGACCGGCAAGTATTCAAACGTCGCGCGCAATCATCGATGATATAGTAGCTATATTCAGTGGTCTACGCTGTTGTCGCGTTTCCATGCTATTGAGATGACAACACGATAAATTTGACATTTTGTAACAGTTTATAATTTTTTGCTCTGTAACTGTTTAGTAAATCGTAATAAAATTTGAACATAATTAATTACATAATTTTTATTATATATATAAAAAAATGGAGATTCTAGTTGCGTTTTTTCAAGGTTTAAATAGGGTTTGAAGTGGAATTTTATGAATTCTCCATAAGAAGATTTATTAAAATGTGCAAACTTTAAGTTGCTATAAATATTAAACGGTGCAGTGAATCGAATCCAAATTTTGGAAATTGTATTAATTTAGTAAGAATTATATCTTGTCAAATTTTCAAAAATTTTATTGCGTTTTTATATACCTCCAGAACATTCTTAAAAAGGTTCCGCTGTTCGATAGAATAGTTTCCGAAATATTTTAAAAATTAGTACCGAGCGACACACACATGCGCAAAGGAGTTCTTCAGATGTATTTCCAGGTCATGGAAATCGGTGGAGTGTGCCCTTTCTAAGTAATTACAACATAAAAAAACACTTATTTATAAACAGCTGAAGCAGTCTTTCATGAAATAACTTTTGAAGAACTTGTATTTAATAAAAAGTATTTAATAATGAAGTACTCTTTAATGAAATAATTTTGAAGAACTTGTATTTAATAAAAATTTTATAAAATTTTCCGGGTATCTTTTATTTCGTAACTATTTACGTTGTTGTTAGCACACGCATAAAAGATTCCGTATAAGTTAATTTTATCATTGAATAGTTATCAAGAACCCAAAAGTTAATTATATTAATTGTAATCCTTTCAATTGTATACAATGAGTATACCGATACAGTAGGACCTCGATTAACCGGCTTGATCGGGAGACAAACAGCCCGGATAAATTAAGGCCCGATGGATAATCGAGACCCGAGGAAATAATTAATATGTACGTTATATTCCACAATGAATTTTTATTTTTGAAAATTTATTTCCCTTCATAATGTTATCATATTTAAACGCATATTTTTTATAATCGGGATACTGTTAATCGAGATCCTACAGTATTTAATAAATACAGTAAATTTTAATCCTTTTCCATGTAAATATAATGTAATAACTAGACTGCGGATGTTTATGCAATTTTAAATTTTGGTATACAAATGTTAAGAAAGTGGTACCACATAAAATTCTATTTTCATTGGTAATAGTATTCGTAAATCGGAAATAAATAAAAATGATACTAAATTCCGTTGAATTTAATACTCTAGCATTTTTTGAAAATTTTTATAACCCATAAATCCATAAAGATCCGCAGCCTAGTAATTACTTTGTTATTTATACAGGTACAAAAATGTGTTTGGGGAGAAAGTTATCGTATATGGAGAGGGACATATGTCTGTGTGGGTAAAGGTCATCCCAAGGTCACATTTTCCGAGACTTTGCGAGCAATAATGTCATTTAAATGGAATGACCTACCTTCTGTATCGTGAATCGATAAAATGTCATATTCTGCATAAAGATGTATTGACCTGTGTATGTCTTACACCCAATAGTTACCGTGATATTAACCTAATAATTTGTCAATATTTATACGTGTATCGAGGATAAGCATATTCATGCGTTCATGTGTACTAATTGTAATGTGTGTCTGTATTTTAATCCGTGTACTTCTTTATACATACACGGATACACGGGTACTGATGTAAACGTGTGCACGTGTATCGAAATACACAGATAATACACGGGTATCCGTTATTTTCAATATACTTGTATTATAAGTGTATTGAAGTTGAAGGGTACACGTGTGTCGATATAAGATTTGATGTTATCTTTTACCGGAAAATGTAAACACTTTGGTTTTCATTCATCAAAATAAACAGTTAATCGATTAAGGTTTATTAACAGAAATAATGCTGTTTGTTCATTTTCGCAACCTATCATGTTAACTCTTGTATACATATTTTAATGTACGATTCATGTATCCGTGTACTAGTATACACGGGCACACGTGTATTTCAGTACACGTACACTAGTGTGCAAAAGAAAGAAGCGTACAGTATAATTATGAGCTATAATTACAAACAATATCGTGATGTAGAAATTGTATTGTACAATGATTGATTTATTGCATTTAAAGTATTGGATAATCCGCAATAACACATATTCTCAGAATCATTCAGTTAAACAGCGCAATCCTTTTTCAAAACTTACTGTGTTCTTATTTCATTTTTTTACGCTTTTCTATTAAATATGGCCGGGTACTTCTTTCTTTTGCACAGCAGTGTATATCCGTGTGTTAAATAGTATCCGGTCTTCTGCGCGGATTATATTAATTACACCTATACCGTGTATTGAAAATACACGTGAAATGGGTATATCTCTACTAAATACTTACCTAAATACCTGGAAGCTAGTAAGTTCTCGAACTGATGTCCCTCAACTTGAATATGGTAAGTACAGGGTGTATAAAAAGCAGTGCCGGATTAAGCTCAGTAGCAGAAGTAGCAAATGCTACGGGCCCCGCGCTCTTCTGGGGGCCCCGTGCTCTTCCAAGGGCCCCGCGCTTGCAGCAGAAAAAGCCCTGGTTACTATTAGCAGATATTTCTGCTAAAAAAAAGGTCCTTCATTGTGTTTTGTTTTATTATCATGCAAAACCTAGGGCCCCCAGGTAACATTTGCTACGGGCCCCGCGATAGCTTAATCCGGCCCTGATAAAAAGTAATGGTCAACCGTAGTAAGGGTGAACGTGCACCTCTGGATCGGTGGACATTTGTAAAAGAAACTTGCCGCAAAATTGTTTGTACCAACGAAAATTCTTGTTAAAGATTTTTTTAACATCAACACCTTCCACTCATCGAGAATAGAAAAAGATTGAAGGGAACCGTATGTCGCAAATAAATAGTTATCGAGATATAAGCTACTAAAGTTTTTGCAAAATTTGATTGTGTGGAGTTACACGTATAGGCAAACGTCTACTACTACAGTCCACCTGACCGTATCGATGAGACGAAACATGATCGTATGCGTACCTCGAGATAAACGAAATTTAAAAGGACATTTGTCGCCAGGCCCGTATCAAGTTATCGTCTCCCTACCTATTCAGATCTTTAATTTGAAGTTGCAAAATATGACAGAAAAACCTTTTATTCATCCTTATATAATCCTTATCTAATCCTTATATAAATAAGAGTACTAATCCTACATTATAAAATACTTTTGGAAAGACATATGGTTCTTTTCAAACTTATTCTATTCTCGATGAGTGGAAGGTGTTGATGTAAAAACAAACTTTAACAACTATTTTCTTTGGTATAAACCATTTGGTGGCAAGTTTCTTTTACAAATGTCCACCGATCCAGTGGTGTAGATTCACCTCTACGACGGATAACCATTACTTTTTATACACCCTGTACATTTGGATAATGATATCACTAATACATTTAGGACATATGGAGGTGAATACATTTGTACGTAGAATTTGTTACTTTATATCGATTCATGATACAAAAGGTAGGTCATTCATAGGAAAATATGACCTTGAGATGGCCATTACCCACACAGACTTACACTAAGAAGCATAAAAATGGTAAAATGACCGAAAATCATGAAAAATTGCAATTTTTACCACTTTTGATCGTTTATAATTCGTAAACCAAATAACCAATTTTAATGAAATTTTCAGAACGTATATAATTTATACAAATTTAGAAAACACATCTTTTAAATTTTCGTTATTAGCTCAGCTAAAAAAATGGTAAAAATCAACATATTTATTAGATGTCATTTACTAAACTAATTCTTTTAGCCTTATAGAGAAATTTAAATTGTTTGGTCTATTTATAAAAAACGTTATTCTGATTTAAAGTGTGTGCGATCAGTTATGCTCCTTACTATATGTATATCCCCCTCCAAATACGATAACTTTCTCCCCAAACACTTTTTATAACTGTATAAATAATGAATTTATTAGGGATGTCGAAATGAAATGCGACACCCTGTGTACTAGGATATTTGTCTCGTAATAACTGAACATCAAAAATTGAATTTAATGCATATCAATTGAGAAATCGGAGGAAGTTTTGGTGTATTTAGGTTGACTGAATTTGCGTGGGTATAATTCTTCATAAAAATGGTAGCATATTAATAACAAGTTCAACGAGTTCCTTTTCTAGTACGTATTGTCTCGTCAATATCGTTCTCCTTTATATTTTTATAATCAAATTTGTAGAAATTTGTACAATTTCTACTGTATCTTTAAAAAAAACAATTTTAAATGAGTTTCTTTGTTATAATACTTAAACCGCCGACTTTTGAGTAAAAATTTGTTGTAAATACCTAAAATAGTTAGAAAGCAGATTTTATGCATCTATGGCAAAGATGCGAAGGTGTAATTTAAAAAAGTAAGACTATCAGAAAAATTGAAAAATCCTGTTGTATTATTTTCAACCTATTAAACATATTAGGAAAAAAAATCAATTTCTATTTCGTTCCGGTTTGTTGCAATTCAGGTAGAAAATTTTTATTTTGCATAAAGATCCGCTGTCTACTAATTGTATTTTGTTCGCACAGATTTATACGGTCGAAATATTTATTGTTAGCAGAGCTTGTACTTTGCCGAATGGATAGATACAGATTGACTACTTATGAATTGAAAGTAATAGCAACAAATAACTTATTACTTTTTGTCTGGTGTGTCGATCTTTGTAGACCTATGCAAATCTTTTTATTTGTATGCATTTCTTTCAAGTATATTTCATTTCGAAATAATAATTTCTTGAAGATTTGAGCAGGAATTATTTCTAGGTCAAGAAAATCATAATTAGACTGCGGATGTGTATGCAATTACGGTTTTCGAAAATTTTCAAAAAATGCTGGAATATAAAATACAACAGAATTTAGTACGATTTTAATTTATTTGTGTTCTAAAAAGGTGGCTATACCACGGAAAATAAAATTTTATTTGATTCGAGTTTCTTAAAATTCGTCTACAAAAATTGCAAATTGCATAAATATCCGCAGTCTAATCATAATAAATTGCAAAAATAAGGGTGAATAGGAACAGCGTAGCATGCGAGAGTGTTAAAATGAACGTTTTAGGAAGATCTAATTAATATAAATACATAGACACCCCTTGTGTCAGTACAATCGTCAGTATTTTTATGGAAGAACATAATATGTCAGCTTGGTAATAGCAGCATTATTACCCAAATTTAAATAAAGGATTAGTCGCAGATTATAAGTACGTATATTATAATTAGGCTGAAAATTTGCTGTATTTATTACAAGAAACAGGAGACGCTTTAGAAATTATTCTTTCTTTATTAACTTTTATAGATTGAAAATAATATACTCTTAAATTCTTTTAGTTCATCTATTGTGTCACATTTCAATTGTCATAAATGCATAAAATCCACAGTTTAATTTTAATATAACATGTTCACGCTGTTAAAATTGGACTTGAATTTGTTGTGAGAGAAGAGTGACAATCTTCTTAAAACATCTGTTTAAAACATCTTCTTACAACTCAATGTTAATAAAATTCTTGCTCTTTGTAATTTAGCATGGTTTGTTTGTTATTAACATGGCATACGAGTATGCGATGCTGTTCATATAATTGTTTTCTCATTTTCGCAACTATGACCACCTTAAACATGTTTTACTAAATAAATAGATTTGTGCAAGTAATAATTTCATGTATTTTATATTCTTATTGCATATGTACATCTTATGGCATCTAAAATTTACAATAACTCCAAAACCTGAAATTTCTGTGATTCGTAGTTAATGTTGTAACTGTTTAGTCTGCGGATGTTTATGCAATTTGCAATTTTTCTAGACGAACAATAATAAGGATGTGAAATCGAATAAAATCGTGAATTGAATGGTAGTAGCCTTTGTAGATTTGAAATAAATAAGTATCGTACTAAACTCCGTCAAATTTTAGATTCTACCATTTTTTGACAATTTTCAGGACCCATAAATACATAAAGATCCGCAGTCTAGTTATGATTATGTTTTTGTTATTAACCCTTTGTACTCCAAATTATTTTTCAATTTTGTTGCCAACAACTCCCTTCTATTTTAAGCGTTTTATTTGAAATTTACTTCAAAGGACAGTTCCTTGACTGCTACCTATGTTAAACAATTGTTGTTTATTAATTACATTAAATAAAGTTTCCAAACTTTCTTGTAATTTAAAACTTATACTTGTTTTAACTAAAAAATAAGATAATTAAATAAATAAAGGAAGACCAAAAACATATATAAACCCGTTTTATTTACATTTTTCTTTCTCAGATGTTGAGTCACACTTTACAAACGAGTGCAAAGGGTTAATCCGTTGCCGTACCATTTTCTTTAAGTCACAGTCACTAAAACGTCTTAATCCCCAAAAATGTCGTAGAAGGGAAAGGAAAATTTATATGTTTTGAATGGTTAAATTTATTTTAAGGTTTAAGTATTGATTACGAGACTGCAGATCTTTATGCAATTATGGCTTTTGAAATTTAAAAAAAAATGCTAGGATATAAAACACAACAGAATTTAGTACGATTTTAATTTATTTTAGATCTAAAAAGGCTACTTCCACGGAAAATAAGATTCTATTTCATCCCGCTTTCTTAAAATTCGGCTACAAAAATTGGAAACTGCATAAACATCCGCAGTATAGATTGATTACAAACGAATCAAATTTTATTTCATCTAAAAAGAAACGCACGACATTCATATTTGTTAGACTTTGTTAAAATCTTCATCACGAGTCTGACTCATTTTAACGAGTATTTTAATACTACAAGAGGTCAAAGATTAATATCATTTTAAAATAAAATTGTTAATTTGTAGTATTTTGCAAGGAATATGTGAAAAGTCTACTTTCTAAAGTTGCCGACAGTCATTTCATATACAGTGACTCCCTTTAATATCTGGTCACTCTCAAAAAACCGATAACTTTTTAAATATTGGACTATACGATTTGAACTTTATTTAGAAGTTAGAGCAGTTAGTTTACTGCACGATGTGAAAAGTAATTTTTCCAAAATTTGCAATTGGTCGGAATTGTAAAGAAAATACTAAAAGTTGTATTTTATACCTTTCTTGTTTGTGTGTGTGTGTGGGGGCTTATATTGAAAATGAAACAAATACGTTTTGTAGACACGTGTCAATTATATGCATTGTGAAAGTTTCATCGAAATCTGTTGATGCAGAGAAAAACGACAGCCATTGAAAGATGTAAGATTTCTAAGATTTATTGCAATTAGAGACCGGAAATCGTGAAAAATTGCAACTTTTACCATCTTTAAACGTTTATAACTCATTGCAACGTCGACTGATTTTCATGAAATTTTCAGAATATGTTTAATTGATACAAATCTACGAAACGTGTTTTCTAAATTTCCCATATAAGCCACATAAAAAGTTGCAAAATACAGCTCTTACAATTAGTATTTTCTACAATTCCGACAAATTGCAAATTTTGGTAAAATTTCTTTCCACGTTGTGTAGCAAACCAATAATTTTTATCTTCTTAAAAATGTTCAAATTGTAAGGACCGATATTAAAAAAGTAATCGTTCTTTTAAGGGTGTCCGAATATTAGTGGAAGTCATTGTACGTTTCCAATATACGTTACCTGATCTGATTGTTAAAAATATGTGTTAGAAATTCTTTACTCCATACGGACTAGGATAAAAGAATGGTAAAATCAGCTTCTGTGTTGGTCAGTTGGATTGGGATCTCAGAGTCAAGAATAGCGTGAAACGGCTTTATTCGTTTATTGGATCGACGAAAGTCCCAGAGCCTTGTGGGAGTAACAGAGGGGATCTGGGTTACGAAGGGTCCATGACACCTTAAAAATTCATTATGAAATAGCTCACACAAATCTGCACTTACTACGAAGACACGACCGATCAAATAGCAGTGTAGCTGATCGTTAAAGTATTCTGAATTGCCTTAGAATTCCGATTGTGCATGCAATCGTTATTCATTATTAATAACACAGCATTCGGCTATCTATCATTACAAATAAAACTGTTGTAAGTTAAGTTTCAATGTTACAACTAGACTGCGGATCTTCATGCATAATCAAAATGTTCTGCATTGATTGTGGGAAGCAGGTATAACATTACCATATTTTCTTGACTAGATTTTCTAATCTATTACTGTTTTATATTTCACCCAACTAATTTCTTCATAAATGCATAAAGATCCGCAGTCTACTTACAACATTTTTCATGAAAATCAGAACATTCTTAGAACGAATTAAGATCAGCGATACAATGCATTAACGCAGAAATATCGAAGATTTTAAAATAATTAGCAATTTTAATATTCATTTAAAAATATAATATTTTTTTATGGGCGACTATCGAGAACAATAAGAAGTCGCATATTTTGAATTCGCGAAGGTCAGTGAAAGTTAATTGAAAACTATGTATAAACAATAGCTCCATTAATAAAAATGGTATCCAATGTGTATTATTCATTTCTTAGATTTAGAATGTCATTATTTGCAGCAACGTGGAAATCGATTAATTACGTATTCAATTCAATTATAAAATATACATACGTATATTTATATTTATATTTATATTTACACATATATTTATAATCTTAGTTTTAAAATTACTATTATGATCTGTGAACTATGATAATGTAAGTACATATCACTTCTGTGTTTTTAAAGACAGTAGAAGATGGAAAATCAATAAGAGACTGAAGTATACATGTGTACAACGTAGAATGTGTACCTAATATGATATACAATATGTAATTTTTCTTTGTACGTAACTATAATGTTTAATTATTAGACTGCGGATTTTTATGGGAAATAAAAATTGTCTGCAACGATTGCAAGAAATAAATATTAAATGGAATGTTATTTAAATTAAATGTGAAATCATGTATTGACATCTTCAATTTTTTAAATTTTCAAACCATTTTGAATTTCATCTACTCAATTTTCCTATAAATGTGTTCCTAGTAATTATATTAACATTTATGTAATATGTATATCTATTCTTTATGAAAATGTAATATTTAATACATGTAATACATCAAATTCTCGTTTTGTAAAAAATACGATTGTAGATAGTAGTATATTTATTAAATTTTTATTTAAATTTTGTACCCAATTTTGTAATGTTGCATGTATTTCTCAGATTTTTATGAAGATACTTGTTCTTAAAATCATAAACTATATTTTTTATTGTGGAATAAACCTCCAAATTAACATATTTCGAGAGGTTGACTTTTTTCAGTTATAATTAAAAGGCACTCTTTATACGATTAATACTGTCTAAGTAAGATGAAAGATTGATCCGTGCTTTATAAGATCAAAATGGATTTTATTCTGCAAGAATGGGAAAAGTTGCAAATTCAGTACATTTTTGATCAAACAAATTTAAATTAGGTAAATTGATAATTTAACATTTGAGTATAAATTTGATTATTCAGTGTCTAGTATATTTATATAAATAAATACTTTCGCAATTATTATAAAATGTAAATTAACATACATATAAAAAATGTACACCTTCGCAAAAGTGATAAGAACTTCGATTATTTAAATGAAAACGTAGCTATATATTGTAATCTCATTAACAATATGGTTGTAATATTGCGCTGAATTTTACAGTTTCATTAAAATTTTAAACGGATTAAGTACCATTTATTTCATAATATCGATTTACCAATTCATCAGCTCGTACATCATTCCCTAATATTTTATATGATAAATTGATGACTGCGTAAATGATTTTTAACTGGAACGTTCAAATTCTCGAACTGTTAGCGTTTCTTATCGGTAACCGTACCCGCTACAAAATGTGCCGGATACATAATATTTTATAAAAATAACAAGACTGAACTTATTTAGATTGTTCACAATTTTTATAATAATACGTGATTAAATACAGAAATTTATTCAATAATTTCTGATGGAAGTATCTTTATAATTTCAATAATTAAAAAATTAAAAATGTGATACCGGTCGTTTGACCGGTCGTGGTACGGTTACTGTTAAATCTAAACTGTACGTAGGTTTGACAATGACGCAGCGAGAAAGTGGAACGTTCCAAGAAGAAACGAAAATCTCCTGAGAACAACTGAAAATGTTGAAAATCCTTGTAATGTATTAGGTTGTCCCAAAAGTTTCCCAATGCGTACATTTAATATTGTTACATCACACAAGTATATGCAAACACCGTGATCGTCTGTTTATTAACTTTTCATTACTAGGTAATAAAACCGACTGGGTTAGGTCTGGGTTAACCTAACCTAATACGCGTGTGATGTAACAATATTAAATGTACGCATTGCGAAAGAAACTTTTGGGACAACGTTATAGTTTGAATACGCGACTTATCGTAGGTAAATGAGAAACGACGCGACGCGCGAAGCAGTAGCAACGGGCTGCGTGTTAAACTGAAGAATGACCGGGACCGACCAGTTTACGACATAGCTACTAATCCAACAATAGCGGTGACAGTCGAACGAGAGATTTCGCGGTGGTCGAACAAAAGCGTGATGTGGGAGACGAATAGTAGGGTAAAAGACACGAAGCACCTTCGACAAGACAAGGTTGCGCGAGGCAAGGTTCAGTACTTACGGGGGGTAGCTCGCCGGTAGCTAGGAAGGGTGTATAACAGAGGTGGTGGGAGAAGAAAGAAAAAAGAGGACGGAACAGGGAAAGAGAGAAAAAAGGATAGGTTGAACAGAGGATAGAGGGAGGGTTGAATGCAGGTAGGATGGACAAACGGTGGTCGCGGTTAGCGACACCCATGCCAAGCAGCAAGCAAAGGCAAAGATGGCCGACATGGATCAGATTAGGGGCGCACGCGTAGCTGCATTAGACTCCGCCTATGCACGACATGCCCCTCCGTTCCGGTTGTTCTCGACTCACCCCGTGACGAACAACCCCTCACGCAACGAGCACGCGCCGCTTCGCGAATATCCTGGTTAGCCACCACCCCCTGCCCCATCGTTTCCCTCTGCTTCGTCTACTCCCGCCATCCCCCGTGGAAGAGTTCATCTGTGGAGCACTCTTCGGCGGCCAGTCAGCACCAAAAAGTGCAGAGCATCAGGACAACATCCGCGTATCCGGTGTTCTACGTGGTTAATTAAAACTGTTGACAACTTCCGAAAATTCTCTTAACCTCGTGTATATTTTCACTTCGACGGCGATTGTCCTCGCCGCACTAATTCGATTATCGTTTCTCTGTTTGTGACGCTGTTCGTCTACACGTCAGTGGACTTCTTTTGGGAATCAGCTGCTTCTCAATAGGAAATTATTTATTCATACCAACGGGAGGAACGACGTGATACTCTCCACCGCCACCCCCTCTGCCACTCCTCCTCTTCTCCCTCTGTCTGCATTTCTTTTGTGAAGTGTACGTTTACTTGGATTTGTTCGAACCCATCGGAATGGTCGATCGCCGTCGTGGCCGTTGCGATGATTAGAGCGTAAAAGCAACGCGAGAAACTGTGCGAATTTGAACCGTTTTGTGTGCGTGATCACGTGCAAACATGCGAGATCCACTATCCGTTTCGTTGATCGTACTGGAACCGGCAGACTGATCGGTCCTCCGTCCTACGATGACAAGGATGAGTGTTGGGGATCGTAAAAACGAGGGAGTTGTGTAGATGTTGCGTCGATCGTGTGTACATTCAACCCTCCACGGTGATTCGCAGGATTGGTGCGTCGGCATCCTATTTTAAGCGATTTGGTGAAAGTGAAGGTAAAAGTACTTTCGCGGGGTTCGAGGACACCGAGAATTTTTGTCATACAGATGCGAACCGCGAGTATCGAGGTGAAGAAGAAGAAGCGCAGCTGTCGCTGCTAGTATCGTTCCGTTTCGAGGGTGCCGGTTTTTCACTAGTTTAAGTCTAAGCTCGAAAGCTTAGACTTAACTGGCTGCAGGATGATGTACTCACCGGATAAGATGATGGGGAGCAAGGGACTCCACGGGGCCCCGATCACTGCTCCGGGCTGTTTCCCATCGGGAAGGTATTCGCCGCCGCCTTATCGCGCTGCCCCGGATCCCATGCCGCCACCGCCGCGACGCTGCATGCCGAACCCTACTGTGAGTAATCACCATTTTATCCCATCTTTTACTAACAGGATCCCACAGATCAACCCGAAATATTCCCGCGGCCTTCGCAAACCAAATCATTCGCGACCACACCGGAAAATTTTAATCTATTTTCTTTTCATTCGGAGACACAGTGTGTTACAGTGATTGCCGACAAAAGGATGTTTAACTCTTACCACTCGTGACTCAGAGTCACCACTAAACATTGCTGTAACAGTACTCAAAATATTATTTACATTATTAACCTTCTCTCTGTGTACTGCTATTCTAATGTTAACCATGTACACGGGGCTTATTGGACCCATGCATTTTTGGAGCAAAATGAAAGAAAAAAATTGGCCGTATAAGTATTTGTGAAATTTGATTGAGTATCAGAAAACAAGTATACAATATATGTATACCTAGAAAGTTTTTTGAAATTTTCCGTCAACTCTATATTTCCGTTTTTGTCAGCCAGGGGTGCATTTGCAACAGAGAGAAGGTTAAATATGTTGCTATCTAATCATTTTAGTAATGTATGAGGTATTATACCAATTTCATATCAATAAAACGAACAAAATCATATCGAATGGAATTATTCTAGGTCGAAAGAAATGTTTAATTGTCGAGTTAAAATAACTCCGAGTGCAAAGGCTTAAACAGTAACGTATAGTGTACGATACTTACCACAATTTTCACAAACCGAAATTTTTATCGTAAAGCAGCAATTAACTTGTTATAAATATCTATCAAAAGAGGATAGAAAATTGATAGTTTATTGAAAACAATGAAACGAGTGAAGAAATTGGGTGATCGAAAGTAAGTTTAATTCTACATTTCTGTGATTACAATTTTGATCTTCAAACATTCTGTTAGTTTGATTACTTCGCAGGCTCTCAATTGCTGTCTATTACAGCTTATTGTTGCCAGTTTGGTATACTTGTAGTTTACCCCCTGATGTACGATTATCTTTGTCTGTAATCATTTTGCAGAAGAAAATTTACATTTATTGTGTCTACTCTCGCAAAAGAATAGAAAATCTATTTCAGTTTAAATGAAAGACAACATTCATATCTAGTAGATTTTATTTGAAGTGTTTCGAACAGTTTCGAGCACTTAAAGAAATATGTTCATCTATATTTGACCATAGATTTTCAATGGGATTGAAATATGTAATTGATTGTGAAGATTGAGATGTGCGATTAACACATCTACTGACTATTACCGATTATTTCATGATTTTTCATAAGTAGACAGCGGATTTTATGCATTTATGACAAAAATCAGTAGGTGTAATTTAAAATAGTAAAAAAACATTATAAGAACTTTGAAATACTATTATTTTCTTTGAATCTATACAATTAAACATATTAAGAAAGAAAATAAACTTCTGTTTCACTCCAGTTTGTTTCAATTCAGATACAAACTTTTTAGTTTGCATAAAGATTCTCTGTCTATTCATTAGCAATAGCAATTTCAATCACGAACCGACAAGTCACCTTCGGCAACGCAATCTAATTATTTCCTATGAGGTTATTTTTTAAACGAAGCTTCCTTTTAGCTCATTACAATGATTAAAAATCCTAATAAATTTTAGTTAAAGCCAATGTATTCACAGAAATGAAGATAAATATCGACAAATGTGTACTACGTTAATATTATTACAGTGCAAAACGGACTGTTAACGCATTACGTAAAACCTGGCGAATGAACAAAAGAAGTTTAAAGTTGTATTGTACGGCGAGGATGTTATCAACATTTGAAAAAGTATCTAGTGCTAAAGTTATTAACACTCGTACACAGAAATTTCAATTTCAACCATTCTTTTGTCTGCCGCTGTATTTCAGCAATCGAGCGAGATAAAGTTGTCACGCCAAAGAGAAACCGATCTTATTTGACTTTATGCGATTTTCTACTACCCCCGGCAGAAAATATTCGATCAAACAAATCAAGTGTTTATCATTGCAATCATGCATATTTTCAATGCGGAAAACATTTTCGTTAACGATAAAGGCAAATGCAATGATCCAACTTGACACGTATACCTAAAATATTAATATAAAATTGAATGTAATTGCTTTTTCATAATATTCAGATTTAGCAAATTGAACATTGACTTAAGGGAGAGTTTAAGAATATTATTTTGCCAATGTCTATCGTCATCTTCGTCAATATAAATATTAATAAGTCATAATTGTAATGTTTTGTCATGCTACTTCAATAACTTTATAATTTTCACACAGAACACGGTAAACTATTTCATATTTAGTAGAAAAGGAAAAGAATGCATTATTTTATTAATTAGTAATGTTTCAAATGTCATTAATTTGTCCAATATATGCATATACAGCATTATTTTTCATATTTAATATATACTCAAATAATTAGTTCAACAATCCTGTTCACCATTATCATCAAATATTTTCTGCCAGAGGTAGTATGATTAAAACACATAATTTATATTATATGTATATTATCTTCTATTTGTTAGGTTTTTAGAAATTGTTCATTAATAGTTCTTTAATATTCAGTTGGATGTTGATAATTACTAATGTATATTTTGCCAGAAGCTCTTGTTTATGTTCTGCATAAGTCATGAGTATACATTTTAATTAAAAGGAGATTCAGCATTGTATGATACGAGGCAACGTATTCAAAATACGTAAAATCATGATTTTAAAATAGTGATTAAGATATATAAGTCATTCATTTCCTAAATTGATTACCTCCATCAAGTAGAACATAAAGAAGTTACTTCAATTATTATTTATTATTTTAATATTATTGTGTATTACTATTAATTATTATTATAATATTTGCCATTCAATGGTACAAATCCTAGTTAGTATGGAAACTTATTTTACATGGGAAAACTAAGCTTCGATCAAGTGCGTTGCCAGTGAAATGTGAACAAATTGGAGAAATACTTAATCGCTTTGGCCTGTGAACTCTTACACAAAATTTGAATAACGGTATAGCGATGCGTTCATAAAAATATTGATAACGAATGTACTTGTGAAAAAATCATAACCAATTTATACATTCTGTTGTTAGTAGAGTATTAAGACTTTTTCAGATTTGAGATTATTGTCTAAATTAAATTATGTTCCAACTAAATTGTTAAACTGTCACGACAATGCGAGTCACTCACGATTTTGCTCATCATCCGACGAATAAGAAGCATCTGTGTTGCTTAAATTATTTAATATTTTCCACTATTATAATTTTTCCACTAGTTTGTTTTTCTTCTTTACGGTTTTCAACGTTCTTCCCTACGAAAAGGGATAATTCTGAAAACTATTTCTTTTTGGCATTTTTAAAACAATTTAAACGCAACAACAATAAGTATGCTTGTGACGTGTATAAGTATGCTGTCGTGCTTTCTTCCTCCGCGATTAATAGTGAACCACTGCAAGACAGTTTTTATTATTACTTGTGAAAAGATAAATTTGATAAATTATCGTTTAGTTACTACTTATTTGTTCGAATGGATTTTTGCAGTAAGATGCCTGTTTAGTTTATCATTTCGTACGAATATCCTTTTCTATTGTAAGAAAAATGGTTTCTTAATCGAAATTGATGTCAAAATCAACTATTCGAAGCTAAACAGATAAATATAATCTTTAGTTTGGATATTATTTTTCGATATAAGGGAAAGTAAGTTATGGTTGTGAACGTACTTTCCAAAGCTATAAATTATATCAAACCTTTCTCTCATTCACTCTGAGTCAAACCTTTTTTCATAATTCTAATTTACGATCGAGTTTCCTATTGCAGAGTGATTTTGACCATTTCAACCTGCAACTGTGAGTAAGGATGATTTTTCATGAGCCATCCGAATAACAAGAAACTAGAAATCTTATGAAAACGTACAAATAATATTAAATAATAACCTTCAGATGAATATCTTCATTTAAAGACATTTCCATTACAATGTTACTTTTTCTCAAATAAGTATTTTCCTTAATATGTTGACAAATTCAATTTAAGTATACATACGTTAAACATATTTTCCAGATTACCATAAACCGATAGTCCCGTGTCATAGAAATGGAGTTGAAATTTAAAAAAAGAATATTTGATTCTGATTTCGAAGAATCGATCGATGACTATCAGCTAAATCACAGTTAATACAAATTTCGTTTGTTTCCATGGTGTGGCATACATTTTACATGAAATCGTTTAACATTATGACACAAACCGGGAGATTACTATTAAGGTACAAGTGACGGTACATTATACATGAACAGGTCGGTGGATTAAAGAAGCACCCTAATACATTTGGTGTGAAAGGTGGCGATAAAAAAGACATTGAAAGTTCGCATCATACATTTTCATTGAGCACAGTTTCCCTCGTCACATATATCACGCGTTCCGTGTATCCGTCGTTTGTTTTACCGACGCTTACCATACCTGTCATTGATGTCTCACCTTTCAACTACCCTTTTGAGAGATCTTTCCGCAATTGTTTGCATAAATTGTTCCCTATTTAACATCTTCTTCTTCTTAAATAACGAACACATTGGTTAGAAAGTGACTCACGTGTAGACGGCGGATCCTTGTGCAAAATAAAACTTTTCCACCTGAATTCCAAGCAAACTGGAGTGAAGTAGAAGTTTAAAATAATGTAACAGTGTTTCTAAATTTTGCTAATGGTTTTACTTTTTTAAATTGCATCTTCTCAATTTTGTCATAAACGCAGAAAATACGCTGTCTACTCATGTGACATAAACATTGACATTCTACTTTTATGAACATGTTGGGACAGTAATTGGTGCTTATCACATTGATAGTTACTGAACACAGAACAAGCAGCTTCTTTCAAATTTCTTAACCTCTTGCCGTGCCATTTTCTTTTTAATTACAGCGATTAAATCGTCTTTATCCCCAAAAATGTCGTAGAAGGGAAATGAAAATTTATACTTTTTGTATGGCTAAATTTATTTTAATGCTTAACATTCATATTTGTTAGATTTTGTTGAAATTTTCATCACGATTCTGACTCGTTAACACACGGCAACGAGTTAACGAAAAGTTACAAGTACCCGTCGTTTATTTTACCGACGCCTACCATACCTGTCATTGATGTCTCACGTTTCAACTACTCTTTTGAGAGATCTTTCCGTAATTGTTTGCATAAATTGTTCCCTATTTAATACATTGTCGACCGGTGATTATCGCATAATTTTGAAAAATCTATGGTACACGGCTGAACACTTTTTAATGGAACCTTCAATAGCATCAGCAATTTTCATTGTGAACTAACAGGACACCCTCAATAACGTAATCTAATAATTTAATTTAAGATATTCTAATATAAAAGAGAAAATTTCTATGCTTTCTTTTGGTAAAGCAGAATTATTGAAAATCCTATTAATTGGCTTTCGGTAAAGTGTTAACATCTTCTTCTTAAATAACATTGACATTCTACTTTTATGAACATGTCGGGACAGTAATTGGTGCTTCTACATAGATAGTTACAAAAAAAATACAAGCGGCTTCTTTAAAATTTCATAATGAAAACTTATAAGTACACCATACTCTGAAAACATTTTACGATTGGTACACCGACTCGACTGCGGATGTTTATGCAATTTCCAATTTTTATAGACAAATTTTTAAAAAGTCGAATGAAATAAACTCCTCTCTTTAATGGGAACAGCCTTTGTTAATCCAAAACAAATAAAAATCGTACTGAATTCTATCAAATTTTATATTCCGGCATTTTGTAAAAATTCTCATGTACGATTGCAATTTTTTATCAAATCGTCAGTGGAGAAATGGGTCAATAGTTCATGATTCTAAATTCGTTTATGCATCGCTAGGTGTTGAAAGTTGAAAATATAAATTCTATTTAAAAATTATAAATTATTGTCGCGTGAATCTCAAGCCTAAGACAACAAAAGATGTCATTTTGAAATATTTATATTATTCAGTATTATTAGGAGACTGGGATTATTTATGCATTTATAAGATTGTATGTGAATTGTATGTGAAAACCTATGAAACATATTGAGTGAAGCGTTACAATCAACGTTCTTACAGTTACTACACTATTTCGTACATACTAAATGTTATTTTTAGGAGAAAAATTTTGATATGCTTGCAAAAATTAAGTTCGCATTACCGTCTGTAGTTTAATATTATCTACGAACGAGTCGTGTACTGTCTGGACATTATAATGGGAGTAAAAGGAAAAGAGTTGATGACCTATAGGATTTATTAAAACATGTGTATAAATACTAGTGAATGTATTTTCAATACAATTATCAATAATATTATACTTTTTGAACCATTCATTAACCCCTTGCAGTATCATTTTCTTTACGGTTACAGTGATTGAAACGTCCTTGTCCTCAAAAATGTCGTAGAAGAGAAAAGAAAATTTATCATAATGCTTAAATATTGATTACAAACGAATCAAATTTTATTTAATCGAAAGAGAAACACATAACATTCATATTTGTTAGACTTTGTTTAAAATCTTCATCGTACGAATCTGACTCGTTAAAATACGGTAAGGGGTTAAAGTATAATGTTCCCAACAATGATTAATTATATGAGCATTTACAAGAAAGGACAGAAACGAAAAATTTCCTGGATCAACAGTTTTTAACATTTAACGTGAACTCCGGACGATTAATGTAGACAAAATTATCCGTAAAACTGTGCTGTCGTTAAATCCACTTAATAAAATGTGACGATTTAATCGAAAAACATTAACGTTTGGAAACTACATTTCGTTAACTGCATTGAAGAAATCATAGAAATTGTAGGAAATTTTATTGCGCCACTTATTATATGTGTTACATACAATTGAATAGCTACTTTCAGAGTATAAACGTCAGATAAGAAATCATAGGTTTCGTTATTGTGGAAATATTTTTACAGTTTGAAGCTATACAAAGTTACTGTTAACAAAATGAGTGCATTAATATTCTATAAATTAGATTGGATCAAAAGTGACATTTCAAGATGGTAGACAATTTATCTGTAACCCGACTGCAACACATAGACACTAAAATAATTTATATATTAGTCCACGAACAAAGTTCTAGTTTATTGATCCTACGTAAAACTAGTAAAACTAATCTTCGTATTTTATATTTTAGAAATCATATTTCTTGAGAAAACATACTGATAGAAATAAATATTTATAATACCTGCGCCTATTTATTTAATATACTAAATAAACAGAGATAACGTTGAAATACGTATAACTATTTTATTAATGTATCCATTATAGATTAAATCTTTATAAACATTCGAAAACTGGTTCAATCGGTTTTTCGGAAACACTGGAATTCGAAAACCAGTTTCCGTATAAATTTCAACTACCCCACAAACAGTGTAGTTATTGCGTAACCAAATAATGAAAAGACAGGAAGGAAATTCTAACGGAGAAGACAGTAGAAACAATTGCTTGTATTCGTAAACATTTATCATAAGACTGCGAAATTTTATGCATTTACGAAGAAATTAACTGGGTGAAATATAAAACAGTGGAAAATATAAAAGATCTGAGAATATTGTAATGTTGTTTTCAACGTGATAAGACTATTAAGGGGTGAAATGAATTTTTATTTAACTACTGTTTCCCACAATCGATGCAGAATATTTTTATTTTGCATGAAGATCCACAGTCTATTTATCATAGCCTGACCCGCGTTGCAATTTTCTTATCTCAAAAATCGTAGTGCTCTTTTTATGAGGACCGTAAAAATAGTGCGCAACGTGCTCTGTACATTATTGTATTAAATGCAATAGCAATATGTCATTTCAATTGCTCAGGGCTTACGATTTCATCGTTGCATACAATTCATTTGGTACAACTGCATCAATAAAAATCGAGAAGATTTAAACCAGGAGATAGCGATGGTCGATGTACTGTGTCGTCACGTCCAATCTAAATACGATAATGCTTATTTTAGAGTTGACTTTCTCGAATACGATGCATCGTATGGACACTCTGCACGTCAAAATAAGTACACAACCGCCACTGAGCGTGGTGTTGGCACTTGTCGGTGTTACTCGATAATAACTCCGTAACAAAGCCGCGAAGAACATATTTTCGTAAAGAAAGAAGTTACTTCAAACGACCTCAGGAATCACCCCTTTCAAGGAAGTACAACACGTGGAAAATGTATCTTCCGAAATACCTATTTTCCCGACGCACAGCGGTCCGGGCGGCCGATCTAGCAGTTCGTGAAGATTTTAGCACTATTTGGAAGTTTAAGGATATAACAATGTATACACCCCTGATCAAAAGAATCTTCAAGGGATTTAATCAAATTTCATGCGATCTGCTTTATACGGTATTGGAGAATTTATCGGAATAATAATTTATTAGTAGACAAAAAAAAATTATTATTTACTGCATAATTACATATATTTACTGCATTTGATTTTTTATTTGTATTTGTCTAAACAATATAAATTTTAAACATTAAAACAAGAACACTTGTACTTCAAGACTATCTGTTTACATCTAGGGGAAAGGCCTAGTTCCATATACGCAGTAGTTGTTCTAAAAATATTCTTAAAAATCACTTTCTCACTGAAGCTACACAAGCCTCCCTTAAAATATATTTCAAAACATTTTCAGTGGTACGCATACTTTAACTATTTACTATTTCAAATTCTATTTTACACAGCTCTGCGAACAATTAATATTGTCTAATAATTATAATCAGATAGTACACGCCATTAAAAAAAAAATCAGAAACTTCACAATATCGCGAAGTCAGAAATACATATTGACTTTTAAAAATTAAAGGTGACCTTGATTTTTTTATAGAATAAACATTTTGTTTTAAATTTTATGTATTGAAATTTGTAGACGGCTAAGTATTGATTCACTTTCGTTTAAAACATTTTTCGTCTCATTATCGGAACTGCCTGAAAAATCATCTTCAATTTTGAAATTAACAATAATCCATAATGGTATTCAAAAATGTTGATTTTTAAATGCTTGTACAATTTTTAATAAAACTTATTAATTTAATCGTTTTTTTAAGGTGATGGTCATTTATAAAGCAATATACATTCGACAAACATCAATATCCACTGAAGTATCTGTGTGACACTTTAAACAATAATAATTCCTGATGAAGAAGAACTTTCATTAGTCTATGAAGAATTACTTATTTAATAAACGACAAATTGTAATTCTAAATTTGCAGTATGCATTTTCAAGATAAAAGAATGCTCTTAATTTAGAAGAAAAAATTCTTTAGAAATATTAAATATGTTCGGCGGGGTTCACAAAAGAAAAATAATAATTTTCTCGATGGAAAATCATATCCACAAAATGTTGATTTTTAAGTGCTTATTCTGATTATGTTATGTTGTAAAGATTAACACGTTGAACGTCCACAGTGATCATCTGTGTCAGGCATTATGGAATCACTTAGAAATTAATGAGATTCAATATCAATTTATTAAATGAGCTAAATCATACTGTAAGGTGGGAACTATTAAGTACTTCTATGAATAAAACAAGTGAAACCCATAAAATTGGCGTGGCAGTGAACGTGTTACCAATAACTACACAAAATTTTAACAACAATAGTGCGATGACACTGTTATTATTATTACTATCATTTACGAGTGTTATTATTGTTACTGTGCACTATTATATGGGTACCGTGACAATGGGGAAGTGAAATAGACGGATTTTGAAAATGGCCAAATAATAGCATTTTCCTCCGTACGAAAAAGTTAAAGAGAAATATCCAGGACCTTAAACCGATCGGATCATGTTCGAATTTTTCTGGAGAATCTAGAAAAAATTGTTCAAAAAATAACGGGAATTTTCATTTTTCGGAAAAAAGTTTACTTATTCGTCTACATGAATGTTATCCCCCTCAGAATAGTCTCCATTAGGTAGCACACACTTATGCCAGCGCTTCTTCCAATCCCCGAAACGCTTCTGGAACTCGATCTTTAGGATAACGTTTAGCTCTTTCAGCAAAATTCGTTTTTAATCTCGTCTATGCTTGAAAAACAACCACCCTTTAAGGTCCTCTTTATTTTTGGGAATATGGAGGTTGGGGCATCATTACAATGTTGGTTTCGGCAAAAAAATCACAAACAAGCAATGAAGCAAGCAAGTGCATTATCGCGGTGCAAAAGCCATGAATTGTTTCGTCACAAACAATCGGTGATCGTACAAAAATTCATGTAACCTTCTCGAAAGCTGACAATAGACTAAACATCGAATACGACAACCAATGTACAAACACTTTTCAGACATGTTTACAAACACAACAAGAAAACATGACGCGAATCGAGCTAACGCAACCCGCGAAATTACAAAATTCCCGTTACTTCTTTAACGCATGTCGTACATTATCTCCTGTTTGTAAAGTGAATAAATTTTTATGAGATGACACGTTCATAGAAATACTGATTGAGAACGGTTGTCCACGTTCTCGAACAGATTGGGCGCCGTAAGAGAACTGTCCTGAAAAGTTTAGCGTGTAAGAGGGAACGCGGTGCGTTGAGAGGGTTCGGTCATCCGTGTCGTCGACGATACTCGTTCCAGGACGTAAACGAGAAAGTGCGCCGAGGCAGGAGCAGAAGGTATCTAAGTAGAATCAATCGGAGACGAAGCTGGTCGTAGGCAGAGTCCTATATCCGCTGTCCTCGTCCTGACAGATCTCGCACGTTCCCGGATGCGACGCGACGGCGACGTATCCATCCGCAGCGCAGCAGGAACAGGAACAGGAACAGGAACAGGAACAGGAACAGGAACAGGAGCTGAAGCAGGAATAGGAAACCCTCTGCAGACTGATCCCGCCGCCGTGTCCCTCCGCACCCTGTCCCTCCGCACCGTGTCCCTCCGCTCCGTGTCCCACCATGTCCCGCCATGTCCCGCTGTGTTGCGTCCCTCCGCGGAACTCGGAACCACGGCACGATGGCACACGTCGAACCGACCTGTCCCACCCCCAATCCCGCGATCTCTTTCCTCCACTATGTCGCGGACTCCACGGTCTTTAGTTTATTCATGTGACGTAATAGGATAAAAACCGTCGCTACGAGCTGAGTGCCTAGATGAGATTACAGCCGTACTGTTACGCCCGGTAACGCGAATCCGACGCAATCGCTTCCTTCTGCGATTTTTCGGCTACCTCTGCCATCATCCTGCCAACGAGCCTCGATTTTTTTCTCTTCTCGCACTCTTCCTACAATTCCGACTCTTCTGCTGAATTTCATGCTGCTTTGCATTGTTAACGCTAAAGTCATCGACGGCTTTCGCAACACCGATTTCTAGCGGACCGAATATCATTTTGTTATCGACAGACCAAGTGATTCCAGGCAAAATATCAATTCGAATGTATGAATGTAGGGCCACACTTTGTGCCGGACAGATGATTATTAGTTACTTCCACATTTAATAAAAAGTAAATCAATCTAATTCTAATGGCCAAGCCATCCAATTTTCTAATGTTTTCGTTTACTTTTAACGTAATTACGTGGCATCATTATTTCGTGGAAAATGTAAGTTAGAAATTATGTCGACCGAATTGGCACTTGCTGTACAATACACCCAATTATGTTTTCTACATACTGTAAAATAATTGATTGAGATAAGATTACAGCCGTAATGTTACGCCCGGTAACGCGAATCCGACGCAATCGCTTCCTTCTGCGATTTTTCGGCTACCTCTGCCATCATCCTGCCAACGAGCCTCGATTTTTTTCTCTTCTCGCACTCTTCCTACAATTCCGACTCTTCTGCTGGATTTCATGCTGCTTTGCATTGTTAACGCTGAAGTCATCGACGGCTTTCACAACACCGATTTCTAGCGGACCGAATATCATTTAGTTGTCGACAGACCAAGCGATTCCAGAAATAAAATATTATTGGTTTGTCAAAAAAATAATTTCGGTATTTCGAGTTGAAGTGAAACCCAATTTTGTTATTCAATATATAGCTGTCGCAGCTTTATGAAAATAGTCATTAACTTTATTAAGCTGCCAGAAAGATCTCAAAAGATCTCAAAAGATTATCGAATAAAATGAAAAATATTTGAACGATTAAAGTTCAATGCTTAAAGAAATTTTTATTTCGCCTCAAAATATCGAAATTACTTTCTTGACAACCCAATAATATTTTGTCTGGAATCACTTGGTCTATCGAAAACCAGTTATCCAGCATCCAATTTTTTAATTTACTTATTTACTTTTAACATAATTACGTGTTATTATTATTTTGTGGTGAATGTAAGCTAGAAATGATGCCGACCGAATTCGAACTTGCTGTAAAATAATTGATCTCTTTCTGTCTATGATGTGAAATGTATTTCTTCAAAATGTGACGTTATAAATTAAACAACATTTGTTGATTTAAAGTGTAAAACTAGAATGAGTGAAATATTCTTCTGTGCTCGTTTGCGCAACTATTTCTGTGCAGCGTTAGTTAGAAATTATGTCGACAAAATTGGGAATTGCTGCAAAATTCAGTTTGAAAAATATAGGTTTTTAGTCTAATACGTTGTACAGAATCGCTTTCAATTTCTTTTTAAAGCTACTTTAACATTTTTGTTGATAGATAACGCAATCGTTGTAGACTTTTATGTTTTCGGATGATCAGAGAATTAATTTATATTTGCAGCATAAAAAAGTATGCACAGAATCTATAAATTTATAATAAATAAAAACTGTCTTAGTTGATTCTAAGAAACTGAAGCTAAACGAGAATGTATTTCTTTTTCTAATACTTTTAACAGGTTGAAAATAATGGAACAATACTTTTAGATTTTTCTAACGTACCTACAGTTTTCTCTTTCACATATTCGTTTTTTCATAAATGCATACATTCTGCAGCAGTCTAATTATACATTACCGATCCTTGGATATTTTCAAACCAACAGCATTCTATTTCTACTTCATTTCCTACAATTACTTCGCCGAATGGACTTTCTTCTCGAGATACTCGGTACTGACTGTAGACTGTTGTCCACCTTGCTGATATTTCTATTACTACTAGAAATTATATTATATCAATATGTATTCTGTGAGAAGATAACAAACGGATTTGGCTGCCATCAATCGTATGTTATGTCGATGCCACAGCTTGATATTCTGAAATAATACATGTTATTAATGACTGTCTTTGGAACAGAGCCACCAATACTTGTTACGTTTCACACGCTGACCGTATTTAATGTAAAAATACAATGCTGGAAATATCAGATGCTTCAAAACGACGTATCTCAGGTTTTGTATTTATAATTATTAAAATTATAAAAAAGTTTGTATGAAAAAATATTAAATAAATCCTTCGCGTATGTTCATATCACAATAAACTCAATACCTACACAAAATGAACCTTTAACGATTTTCTTTAGTATCGTCAGTTCTTTGTTTAAACATAAAATGATTAAAAGATTACATAATTTGGGTAAAGATATTATTTTCATCAAATATTGATGATTGCTAAATAATAAATTGTTCATTTTCCTTTGTTTTATTTGAGCATGTTTTATCATTTGGAAAACTAAAAATTATTCAATAATTTTTGTTTGAATATTTTTATAGTGTTAAATTGATTTATATGTATATCTATAAATAGTAACATATTTGTCATGTAGTAATTTTTTCGCAGTTTCTTTCATTCTTATAGAGTGGGTCAAGAAAATTGTGTCTGATTTATAAGTATCGAGCTAAAATAATGGAGTTTAATAAACTATAAATATAAGTCATAGGAATTTATTATTTTTCGATACTACAAAAGGGTTGAGCGTTTACTTGTAGCTTCTAATTAAGTCTTCCAATTTTTATTGTTATAATTAATATATCTGACAATACTTAACATAAATTCCGAGTTTATGTAGAAAATCAAAATAAACTTGAATATATTTTACACTAACAATGCTCTACACAAATATTGAAATTAAAATATACAATAAACATTGAATATTCTTAATATGATAAATGTTTAGACTAATATTAACAAAATACGTAGGTAGTCTATTCTACTTAGAAGTACGGTACATTTCTTCCGCACCTAATTCAATATTCGAGTAGGTACCTACAAAACTATTTCATGTCAATAACTTTTTTCATTTGCTAAAAACAATGCAATAACTGAATGAATTGAAGGATGTATATGTATTTTACTTCACAGATAAACTCATAACTTTAAGTGCAACTGGAAGATATGAACGAATATAAAAGATTCGGAGAAAGTGACAATGTAATGATTGTTAATTCACTAATACTGGTTATTGTTCATGATCGCATTTTCCAGCTACAGTGTTAATTATCTATGATAATTAATACAGTTTCTCATTATGCATTTATCGTATGGCTGGCAATTATTTACATTTCAATAACCATCGTTTCGCACGTTCTTCGTGTCAGATGCTCAGGTTGGTCGTTACTTTAACAGTACATATTAATAAAATTATTAATGCTTTTGGCGCAAGGGTTCGATCATTTGTTACTAATTTATAAAGCCGTTTTGCAAATTACTAAAATAATCCCGACGTTTCGATCTACATTTAGATCATCTTCAAGGGTTACTAGAGTTGCATCCGTGAACAATTTTTATATTAAAACAAATTAAGAATATTTTGAAATTTAAGAATACATAACAGAGAAAGGGAATAATGCTAGTAATAAACTACTCGCTAGCTTTGTGATGAACATTAATAAATTCGACGTGTCACTGTAATACTTGTTGAGTGCATGCCGGTTATCGAGACACTGAGGTGAACAGTAAACATTATGCAAGAACGTATGTATTAGATCATAGATCGAAGTATACCGATCAATATTAAGCGGTAAATTTAAAATTACTTTTAAACGCAATAACACTTTTCAAACCTCTTGTAACTGTAATAACATGTAATTCTTTGACATTCATCTGTCCATGAAATAACTACAATTACTTTAGTAAGTTGCAAAATGGTTTTATAAATTAGTAACAAATGATCGAACCTTTGCGCCGAAAGCATTAACAATTTTATTAACAATAAATACGATCGATAGAAAACTGTAAGTACATATTAATAATTAATTCTGTCTTTCGTAAATCGTTCGTTTGTCGATTTAAGTTTCGTTTTCTGTATCCCTGTGCATACAACCAATATTAAATAGCATCCCTATGACTGTTTTCGGGAATTTTGTATTGGAATAATTCTTTGCTTTATTATAATGACGAAATAAGTTATTATTTCTGTCTGCATTAATATGAAATGTAAAATTTAAAGATAAACTGAATGTTCGGGAGAGAATTACTGCGAAGTGATTCTTAATATATTATATTTTTAATGTTTGGTGAATAGAGATGGTTTACCATTAACTTGTCGCAATTTACATTTCGGCAAACGAAAATTTTGTAATTATTTAAAGAAACAAAAAAAAACAACGTGAGAAAGACAAAAAATATATTTGTTCAACGAATATTTGCAGAATAAGTTATCGGATAGATGAATATTCCTAATAGTAAAGATATTTATGGAAACTATAATAAAAAAAATAGTAGGAAATATATTAAAGGAACGAATCAAAATATTTAATTTATAGTTTTGAACTCAAACATTTGTGATTCATATATGAAAACGAAACACTTTTAGTTTAAAGATTCTTATTGTTATAATTACACTGCGGATGTTTATGCAATTTTCAATTTTTTTTAAACAGATTTACAAAAATAGGATCAAATAAAATATTATAGAAATCATACAAAATTCTATCGATTTTATATTCTAGCATTGCTTGAACTTTTTTTTTATTATGGTCTTTATAGGGTTATATACTATTGGTATTATTCTATAACGTGTTACAGTTCTAATTAACATTTGATAATAAAATTAGAATATCCCTTGAAGGATTATGAATATGTTGTACTTATATTTAGTTAATTTTATCGAGATAAAAGAGTAAATGAAAATGAACAATGAACGATTTTCAATATGTACCATTGCATTTAGCAGTGTAAAGGAATGGAATCGTGCGAACGGACATTTAATGTGTAACAACCTAATAAAATCGCTTAAGGACTGCGTCTCCTAGACAGACGACACTCGCGTGTGACTGCACACAATCACCAAAGTACACTCGCACACCGCTAGACCACCTATACGTACGCGAGGATTGCAAGGGTCTGGGATTCCACTCCTGATTTCGTAATAATGCAAAGACGCGGTTTCTTATTAGTCAAAATCGGTAGATAAAAGATCAATCTAGGGGGCTATTTGCCTCAAACGCCCTACTTTTTCGTTTACGACGGGTAATTCTCATTATTCGGCAGCATATCGACAGCCACGATAGGCGGCAGCACCGTCGCCTGTTCATTGCTTCTCGCAGCTCCTCGACACGCTGCCGAATAATGAGAATTACGCGTCGTAAACATAAAGGTAGGACTTTTGAGGCAAATAGCCCCCTAGATTGATCTTTCATCTAGCGATTTTGACTACTAAAAAACCCCGTATTTGCATTATTAACAAATCAGGAGTGGAATCCCGGACTCTATCCCGTTCGTATACGTGGCCTAGCGGTGTGTAAATGTACCGTGTCGTCTGTGTAGGAGACGCAGTCCTTAACAGCGTTCCAGCGGCGCAAGAACCGCGTCACGATGGCGGGCCAAGTCGGGAGACCTAGACTAGAGAGTTAGCATCGAGACACATGGTCCATATTGTCGGCGCGGAAATTAGAGCGTCGCTCATTGGTTAGGTGGCGGAAGACCAGGGATTGGAAATGCCAGAGGAAACGAGGCAGGACGAGCAGGGAGGTTGATGTTTAGGGGATGGGGTTGGGGGTGGTTTAAGGGGTGAGGAGAGAGCGAAGCTAGAAGGGGCCCCGGAGACGAGTAGTTCGACGACGACGACGACGACGACGACGACGACGACGATGGCGAAGAGGGGACACACAGGACGGGGAAGGCTGGTGTAGAAGGTGATGTAGGAGGCCAGAGGAGGGTGAAGAGCGAAGAGCGGCTGGCTCGAGGTGGAAGAACGGGGCTGGGAGGGTAATTACGAAATATAAAGGGTGGGTTAGCCCGCGCCACCGAGGCAGGCAGGCAGACTGATGAATATTTCACCGCGCTGCATTAGCCGGCGAGAGACGCTTGTGTGTGTCTCTTTCACTTTCCATACACGAGACCCGTGTCCCTCTGTTCCCTCTCCACCCTCACGCGGGCTCTATCGCCTTCCTAGCCCCTTGTATTCTTGCCGAGAGTGGGATTCCTGCGTGTGCATCGTCGCGGAACACGACGCGGAGGAACGATCATGCTTGGCCACTGCCGATTAGTCCAACCCGATACCTTCTTTCGGACCTGTCCCGCACACCTCCGGATCCCCACTATTCTGATCCCAAAACCTGCCACCACCGTTTCACTTCGCTCGTCGTTGAAATTGTTCAACAAATCCTTTTGCAGATCGTTAGCGGACACGGCGGGGATCGGCCACGCAAAACAGGATTGCCGGGGTGCTAATAGCAGCCCGCAAAGACCGTTCTCGCTCGGCAGCAGACGCAAAAAGAGAAAGCCTGGAACTGAACACGTCTCGGACTAAGAAACACCGGAAACAGCCGCCTAATGCACGCTTATTAACGGAACCGGGATGGAAAATGCATCTCGAGGCGTGAACCAACGCGGGTTAATTGCGCTCTCCGAGTTACCCACGCCTCTATCATTTCCGTTCCACTCTGAGCCTATCATTTCTATCATTTCCATAAGTCAATGGCTGCTGGCAGCCGCGTTATCGATCTTTCCGCTGGCTACAAATGATTTTGTTGCCCTTGCGGGATGGTCGGGAGACAATGATCCTGCCAGAGGATCCTGCTAGGACCTAGGACAAATGTACCTATCATGTGTTGTGGCATTTGCTAAGCCTAACGACTGCTGATAGCCGTGATCCTCTTTTCTGGATCCTAAGATGAGGACGCAGCCGAAGAGCAAGAGGATCCAGCTAGGACCTAGGACAAGGAAGAGTACAGGCCTGTGCCTTTCATGTGTTGTGGTATTTGCTAAGCCTAATGACTGCTGGTAACAGTGATCCTCTTTTCTGATCCCAAAGATGAGGACACAAGTGAAGAGCTAGAGGATCCTGCTAGGACCTAGGACAAGGAGGAGTACAGGCCTGTGCCTATCATGTCTTGTGGCATTTGCTAAGCCAATGACTGCTGGTAGCCGTGATCCTCTTTCCTGGTTCCTAAGATG
Source organism: Lasioglossum figueresi (assembly GCA_028455805.1). Lineage (NCBI taxonomy): Eukaryota > Metazoa > Arthropoda > Insecta > Hymenoptera > Halictidae > Lasioglossum > Lasioglossum figueresi. The sequence goes on along the minus strand of CM052190.1, from coordinate 15,516,689 downwards.
AGGATACAGGCGAAGAGCTAGAGGATCCTGTTAGGACCTAGGACAAAGGTTAGTTCAGGCCTGTACCTATCATGTGTTGTGCTATTTCCTAAGCCTAATGACTACTGGTAACCGCGATCCTCTTTTCTGGTTCCTAAGATGAGGTTACAAGTGAAGAGCTAGAGGATCCTGTTAGGA
>CM052190.1:15502808-15516412 GCA_028455805.1 Lasioglossum figueresi | reverse complement strand
AAATGTTATTTTATCGTAACATAGCATCGCTAACGCTGATGACAATAAATTTCCAAGCTTTTAGTTTCACCGCCATTAAATAGAATTTATAGTCATCGTCAATTTCTGAGTAACCGGGGAACCGTCGGACAGTAACATTTTGAACGGCGGAAGGAAAAATCGTGCGTGATTATTGTGTTCGAACGTCCGAACGGAATATCACGAGGAAAAAGTGGCATCGATAAGTGTAACGACTCTGGAGGGACTCGGTGGCAGCGATTATCGATTGCTCCACTACATTCGCCGTGTCGTCAGCTATTAACCATTAAAAGTGAACGTTCTTTTCCCAATGGCGCGGCGTACCGGACTTCGTAATCCAGCGCAGCGTCGTCGAAAATTCGATGGTTTTATTTCGGGTTCTAGCTTCGACATTCTTAATACGATAAGAACCGAATAATAAATTTATCTTCTGTCTACACGCTCCACTTTAACTACGAAAACTTCTCTACTGCACATACAATAAGCAAATTTAATATTCGAACATCCTAAAATTTTTGCTTTGTCGCATTATAATTGTTCAGGTTTAATCGTGTAAAGTGGGGAATACACAATGTATTAACTAAATGTAATTATATTATATTAAAAGTACGACATAATCGAACCACGTATCGAAGTGATCTGAACCACAACGCATACATTACAGAATATGAAAAACGAAACATAACACGAGTAACATCCATAGCCTACGCTGTAGCATCATTTATATTAAACGTAGTTCATGTTTAAACACGCATTGATTAAGGTGAATACTCAACAATAATTTTGAATTAATTCTAAACCAAATTTTATTTTTACTATAAATCAAACTTTGTTGGAATCTACAAGGTGTAAGAAGGTTTCTATATTCCTATGTGTATTATTACTAGATTGTGGATCTTCATGCATTTATAGCAAAATTGAGTAGATAAAATTGCAAATTGTTGAAAAATTTTTTCAATTCGAGATGTAAATATATGATTTCTCCTGTATTAAAATCATTAAGGGAAGAAATAACATTCAATTTAGTTTCTATTTTTTGCAATCGATGCAGACAATTTTTATTTTGATCTTATAAAGATCCGCAGTTTAATTATTACATACAATGTTCTAATTTGATGTGACTTTTATGGGCACTAGTGTGGCAATCAACGTGCCCACTATCTTTCATGTAACAATATTTATATTAGTTCATGATCTTGCTAAAGAATTCACGAAATTGTTCACTCAAAAGAAAAAATTTCTTTTCACATCTCGTAGTAAACTAATTTCTCTAGCTCCCAAAAAAATTCAAATCGTATCGTACAACATTAAAAAAAAGTTACCGTCTTTTTTAGAGCGTCCGAATATTAATTTGAGTCTCTGTATGAATTTACAAATTCTTCTGGTCGTCGCTCTGGCGTTTCCAATTCCGAAAAATCTGCACAATTCAATCAGTTTCTTTCAGTATAGTTTACTAATCGCAATTGCAAAATATGATTTTCAGAATTTATCGCTGAATTCTCGCAGTGTACGTCGTTGTGGAAACCGTGAGTGTTTTGTAAATTTACTGCGTACACAAAAATTAGGAAAACAGTTTATTCAACATTAAAATCTAACAGGTTTTGTCCTTCGATGCGAAACAAACCGTTTATGAAGAGTTGTTTCGTTGAAACTTGTAAAGCTTTCTTTTCTAGTAACGAGTAATTTAATACTGGTTGTAAACAAGAGTATTTCATTAACTATAATATTTCCAATACATTTTCAAATATTTTTACCCAGGTCTGAGTGTTCTCTATAAAAAGGATTTAAATAATATCCATAATTATGTATAAAAAAATTACTTCTAAGTACTAGAGATCTAGAAGATCTTTCGCTCCTGCAATTAATGAAAACAATGTCTAATTTGTATAAAGATCCACGGTCTAGTTGTTAGACAGCGATTCTATACGAATGTTTAACATTTTATTCTACTGCTACGAATTGGAGTAGACGTACAGGCATATTATATCCTTCAAATATTACAGTCGAATGTACATTGTAGAAACAGAGCGGAGAAATTAAGCCGTGTAGAACTTGCTTCATTAGCAGCAGGAATTTAAACAGCATTTCTCTTCTGTTTGTAACGAGCCCTTTTCGAAAGACTACTGTTCTACGAATCCAATGCAGTTAGCGGTCTGATTTACAGAATTTTCGCGTGGCTCAATATTTGAAGAAGTCATACATTTCTACCTCAGCTAACAGAAAATCCTTGCGCTTTAATATGTCAGCTGACGTCAGTTTGTACTATTCCTACTGTTAGGCTCAAGACAGGATTCTCAAAATGTGTATAGGAGTTATCTACACACATCGTACCTCCCACTTTTGTAAATGTTCCTTTCCGTAGAATATTATTTGCACTGTCCATTTTGCCAAGGAAAATTCACTGTCGCCGATACTGCATATTAGGTTCTCCAAGATACTCGTATCGTTTCGTTGTATGCATCTAAGGAACAAATCGCGACAGAGAGAACATCATTCATATTTTATTTAATAAGCACTTATAAATTTCATCGAATCTTTTATAAAATTCTGATACGTTTCATAATAATCGTATTATCGCAATTACACACAATATTTATTCTCTTCCTTAAAAAATTGACATCTTCTCTGTTTGCACTGCTTGTTCTTACTTTTGTCTTAACTTTTATTTCTATACTCACCTACTCCGCTGTCTAGTCATTATTAAACATTATCTCATTGAACTAGAAAACCATTTATGAAACCGACGAAACCAAACCATTTCCATATGAGATGGAACACCCTTTGGATACCAGAAGCAAAAACTTTTATTGAAATGAAACGGGAAAGTTGCTATTCCCGTTGATTAACACGTTCTATGCTGTGTAAATCACACACGCCTCAAACTGAATTTTCCGTCCAGGACATTTTCGATGCAATGGTAGGAAATATGTTAAACTGTGTTACGACAGTTAGTTTGTTAAAACAGAAATGTTCTGTAGTGTTCACGATAATTATTACTAGACTGCGGATCTTTATCCATTTATAACAATATTGATTAGATGAAATTGAAAATTGTTGGAAATTTTTTAAAATTGAAAATTTCAATATATGATTTCTCTTCTATTAAAATCATTAAGGATAGAAATAACATTCAATTTAGTTTCTATTTCTTGCACTCGATGCAGACAAGTTTTATTTTTCATAAAGATCCGCAATCTAGCGATAACTCAAAAATCAGGTTCTTTATCGTGTGTCACTTTTGTCGCAAGGGTGCGACATCGAATAACCATAACTGAATAGGAAAACGTGACGTATAAATTGTGAGCCTCCTGACCTCAATAATATTTAAGTAAATAAATATTGGGTTGGCAAGAAAGTAATTTCGGTGTTTTAAGGTGAAAGAAAACCGAATTTTTCTATTCAAGGAATGAACTGTAATCAATAAAATATTTTCCATTGTGTTCGATGATCTTTTGCAATCTTTCTGGTAGTATCGGCAAAAAACTGATCCAAGTGCGATTTCAGGTCATCATCAGAATGTTTTACCATTGTGTTTTGCCACATAAATCTTTGATAATACATGAAAAATTATTGAATCTTGGTTGGGAAGTGATGTCACATCCACCCTATAGCCCGGACATTGCACCATCAGATTACCATGTATTCCGAAGTTTACGAAACTCTTTGAACGGTAAAACATTCGCTAATCGTGATGACCAGAAATCGCAATTGCTTCAGTTTCTTGCCGATAAGTACCAGAAGTTTTATGAGAGCGGAATTATGAAGCTACCAGAAAGATGGCAGAAGATCATCGAACGAAATGGAAAATATTTTATTAACTTAAGGTCATTGCTTGAATATAAAAATTGGCTTTTATTTCACCTTAAAAAAACCGAAATTACTTTCTTGCCAACCCAATATTTCAAATGCATATTCGCATTCCCTCACAGTGTTCGGTATTGCTTCGTTACATTTTTCGATTTAACCAGTCGAATTTCCCATAGAATGGGGTTGGATATCCATAAAAACTAGGGGAGGATGAGCTGTACAGAACGGAGCGTGTGCACGGATATTTGAAAAATGGCATATGCGTCAAGTGGATGGCATGGTGGTTTCGTTGGACGATAGTAAGGTGATAATTAACGTCAGAACTGTTTGACAGAATAGACTCGAACCAGTTTATTCGTATTGGGGTAGCGTACAGGCCAGAAGGGATGAGACGAGTATTCATGCATTAGCGTTCGCACGGGGTTGCAAGCCACAAGATTGCATAATCGATATCTCGCCTACACCTGTGCCACTCACAAAGGTGCACCTGTGTACGGGGGAGAAAGGTGAACGCGTTTCGAAAAGGTCATCCGAGAATGCTTGTCATTTCACCTTTAACGGGCGACCAGAATTTCTTTCCTTTAATTCCTGTGTGCCCCAAAAGACCGAATACTTCTACCGAATGCGTAAATCAGTTGGCGAATACCTTGAAATTTTCTATGTAATCGTGTTATGGGTTATAAGATACTTCTTCAATTTCTATTTGAGCGCTCATCAAATATCGAATACAGTGTGTATCGGAAATTTTCAAATCAGACACACCCTGTTATTTGAACAAAAACGCACCCTCTGACGAATTTTCGAATCATTTTTTTATAATACAAGGTCTGTTCAGAAAATAACCGAACTTTATTTTTTTAAACTTTATTATTAATTTTATAGATTATTGGTTCTTTCCCCTTCAAAGTACTCCTCTCCCCTATTTACACACTTTTCCCAGCGGTGTTTCCATTTCGCGAGGCAGACCTGGATAGCTTCATTTGAAATGGCCTTTAAGGTCTGTGACGAATTTGCTTCGATGTCATCAATGGTCTGAAAACGGCGTCCTTTCAGCACTGTTTTTAATTTCGGAAATAAGAAAAAATCGCAAGGAGTCAGGTCTGGCGAGTAAGGAGGCTGAGGGAGGACAGTAATGTGATTTTCGACACAAAACTGACGAATTAACAAAGCTGAGTCTGCGGGCGCATTGTCGTGGTGCAAGAACCATGAGTTGTTTCGCCACAACTTTGGTCTCTTTTTGCGGATTTTTTTACGTAACCGATCGTACGATTTGGACGCACCAGATCGTGGATTTTCTGAACGTGGGAGTCATGAGTTGACGTCGACGGACTTCCAGGTCGAGGATCATCTTCAATTGACTGACGACCATTTTTAAATCGTGAAAACCATTCGAAACATTGCATACGACCCAGAGCATCATCTCCGTAATTTTGTTTCAAAAGTTGAAACGTTTCTGTGTAAGTTGCATCGTTGTTCCAGAAAATCGAACATTTCAAAAATCGTCACTAACACTTACACACGTTGCACTCCAATAACAATATCACGAAAACTAAACGAGATATCAACAATCCAAGAACTTGTGGTTACAGAGGAGGTTATGGGCAACGCAATGCTGCCAACCGCATATCACTAAATATCCCCATTGGCGCGTAATTCAAAATGTTCGGTTATTTTCTGGACAGATGATTACTTCTAATACTATTCATATATTGCACTGCAGAGCAGAATTTTTAGCCAAAATAAGACAAAGGGGCAAATCAGAAGTTTAATCGCACTTGCTTTTCTTGTTGTTTGTGACTCCACATCGTACACCAGTGGCTATATTCGTTATAAGAGTGGAGACTCAACATGAACATAACCGCTGAATTGGTTGTTTGAAAACGAAAACGGAAGAGGAGTAAATAGAATACGATCAATCAGCAAAAAGTTCATTATCTACTGTTATTGTTAATGTATTGTTATAATTATTAGTACTGTTATTGTTATTACTATTACCCCGACAATATAAAAGTTAAATAAGTTGACTGATTTTCAAAATCAGAAGTTTTTAGACACACTTCCTAAAAATTTATTCACTTTACAAACAGGAGAAAATATACACGGTGTTTACACAATTACTAGCCAGCGTTTTTCTTGTAAATAGTAAATATTAGAAAAAAATAAAGGAGGAAAAGTAGTACTGTTTTTTATACGCAACACAATAGCGTATGTAATTTTTTCGTGTTCATGCTATTTTGTTAAATACGAAGGTGATCCTCAATTTTTTAAATGGAATGCTTATACGGTCTGGAACAAAAATAAGTGGACACTTCGTGGAAATTGGTAAAAATGAAGTTTAGTCGAATTAACATGACTGTTATAAACTTAAGTTTTATTTACTATATATTCTTATAGCGTATAGATTATTTAACGAATAATTAAAGTTCATATTTACATCTTTGTATAAACACGCCGTGCCATAACGAAAACGTCAGCTATTTATCGGGAGACAAAAATGAGTGGACACTCAATGAAATGCTTAATAAATGAAACACATAACAAACTTAGTATTTGGTATTGCCGCCTTTTGCATGTATTACAGCTGCGAGACGTCGAGGAATATTTTGTATTAACTTTTCAATATAATCGTTACTAATTTTTTCATATTCGGACTGTAACCTTTTGAAAAAATCGACCTTATTATTTCGATGGTCCAATGGAACTATTGCGTCCAGTAAACTCCATAAGTTCTCAATAGGATTCAAATCAGGGCTCTGGGCCGGCCATTCGAGCAATTTAATATTGGAATCTTTAAAAAATTTTTTAGTTTTCTTAGCAGTGCGCTCAGGGTCGTTGTCTCGTTGAAAGACAAATTCGTCGTCGCAACCCATTTTTACCACTGCTTCTTCTAAATTTTCATTTAGTATATTAATATACTTATCTGCATTCGTAATGCCGTCAATTTGAACTAACGTACCAATTCCGTTTTGCGAGAAGCACCTCCACACCATTAACGATCCACCGCCAAATTTGACTGTGGGTGTAATAAATGGTCTTTTATACGCTTCATGTTTTTTTCTGCAGACTTTGTGCTTCTTTTTTAATTGCCGCAACTCAAATTTACTTTCGACGCTCCAAATGATATTTTTCCAGAATACCAGTGGCATATTCACATATTTGTTTGCAAACGCTAAACGTTTTCTCATATTTCTTTAATTAATATGTGGCTTGCGTTTAGCCTTGCAGCATTTTAAATCAGCTTCGTGCAGTCTTCGTTTTACTATTTTTGTTGAGACATTTAATTCCGCTATTTCTGCGATACTTCTTGCTGCAATCATTGGATCTTATCGACTTGTACGAAAAATCCGACGGTCTTCTTGTATGGTGGTACAGCGTTTGCGTCCACGACCTCTTAAATTTTTCACGGTCCTGTGCACTACACACTTTTTATAAATTTTTTCTACTGCACTTTTAGATACGTTGTACTTCCGAGCTATTACGCGGTAACGTAATATCTTACAGCAGTCCGATACAAATAAATGGCGAATTTGACATGAAATTTCTTTCGTTTCTGGCATTCTGCAACTATTATATAAATGTTCTTACTTGTACGATACCTGAATTGGTACTAATAAGATTGATGGAGATCGCTGCATGTAAGCGTGACCTGTGCTTAGTGTTCGTATACATTTCTTACCTCGCAATAACATTACAACCAATTGTCCACTTATTTTTGTCCCCTGATAAATAGCTGACATTTTCATTATGGCACGGCGTGTTTACACAAAGATGTAAATATGAACTTCAATTATTCGTTAATTATCTATACACTATAAGGATATATAATAAATAAAACTTAAGTTTATAACAGTCATGTTAATTCGACTAAACTTCATTTTTACCTATTTCCACTAACTGTCCACTTAATTTTGTCCCTGACTGTATATTTGTTTATATCACACGAAAGCGTGTGTCTAGACGAATTCATCCGTATACTGCACAGTGACCTTCGAGGTCATGCAAAGTCAGAAATGGAAGAAACAGTTTGAATACTTCATACCAATGTGTTTACAAGTATTCTTTATTGGTGAGGTTACAGTAAATGTTCAATGTGACTTCCTTATGAAATATTCGAAATGTTTCTTCCATTTCTGACTTTGCATGACCTTGAAGGTCACTGTGCAGTATACGGATGAATTCGTCTAGACACACGCATTCGCGTGATATTAAAAATATACAGCATTCCATTTAAAAAATAGAAGATCACCTTCATACCTACCAAAATAGTATAAACAGAAAAAAATTACATACGCCATTGTGTTGCGTATAAAAAATATTTTTTTAATATTTACTATTTACAAGAAAAACGCTGGCTAGTGATAGTGTGAACACTCTGTATATTATATCTTTCGACATCGCGATACCTTTAACCAATATTTATAACAATAGTGTATAATTTGAATGAAACGCTAAAAAGACCTTTAGTATATCGTGTCATATTTTTGTGCTAATTCTGTTAGTGTCCAAGTATAGTTTGGACGATTGATTGTGGGCCAACTGGGATGAGTCAGTAATAATAGAACACAGAAAACGGAAGGCTAAAAATTTTTTAGAGGTTTTATTTGATAAAGCGTAACTCCATCTGCACAAATGTCACCTATTTATACAATATTGTCTATATAATCAATAAAAGATGTTTCAACAAATTAAAAATACCACGTACAATGCCGATTTTGTCAGTGAATAACACGGTTCACCTCGTATTATGTATTTGAAAATGTTTATTTAGTTAATACGTGTTTCTTCGTCTCAACACTGATTTCCCAGCGGCGGATTTAAGCATAGCCTTTAACCCGTTTAGTCAAAGGGCCCCTTCGTGGTCAAAAAAATTAAAATCAAAACAATTTAAATTAAATACTAAGAAAAAATAGAGTACAGAAAAATTGTTGATACTTGAGTTAATTTTGGTTAATTGGCTAGGCCCCAAACAGTGTTATCCCAGGGCCCCATAATTAACGGTCCGACAGTGTCATTTTCCAAAAGATTTAACATAAACACCATGTTTAATATAATTTGCATTTTCCAAGTTCATAAACTTTAGGATGATAATTTTAATATCTTTCTTGATTTTAAAATACTTATTCCTTGCTACATGATAAAAATTTTTAGTGAAATAATTTGGAAACACAAACATTTACAACTTAAGACGGTTCATGTGTAACACTATCTATTGTACAAATTAATGAAAATTGAATTTAGCAGTATAACTGAGTGACCGTTTTAATATGCAAACATAATCATGTTTCCCTGTTTAATTCGAAAAATCGAGGTTCTACTTTAATAAACAAAAATTAAGATTTGTACTTGAATCTTCATTAACACATACATAATTGCTAATAATTATTCAAATGATTTTAAGAATTCAAATATAAGGCAAATGTAATTTGAAAACAGAACTATTTTGTTACCACAATATATGTAGTAATGTTTGATCTTCTGATCTTCTAAATTGACACCTTAGAAGATTTTTTGTATATTCATACTACGAATTTAGATCTGTAACTGACTCATCACCGAAAAAATTCTATAGTATAAAAATCAATAACTAATTTTGATGCTGCACGAAGTTACTTTCACTTTACAGAGTGTCCCGGTATTTATGGAAAAAGTAAGTCAAAAGTGTAATAAAATTTTTTCATACAAAACTTCGTTTTTGAAAAAATTGTATTGAAAAATTTGTAGAGGTCATGTCCATTAGTAGATATGGTGAGCCATGAACAGACATGTCAGCCGTTACGTATTTAACCCTTTGGACTCGGAGCTATTTTAACTCGAAAATTAAACATGTCTTCCAACCTAGAATAATTCCATTTTAAATTATTTTTTTCATTTTATGAATATGAAATTGATATAACACCTCGTACAATACTTATGTCAGAATTATTCAAGGTGGGAAGAAATGTTTAAGTCAAGGTCGCGTGGTGCCGAGCCAAAAGACAAAGGCGATAAACAATGTATCAATCCACGAAGAATGTCAGATGTGAGTGTGTGAATGCATGTCCGAAAGAGTAACGACCAGCTGATTTTGAACAGGGTTAGGTACGTTTTGTTTGAAATAAGAGATAATCGTTTGAAATTGTTTGAAATAGAAAGATAACAAATAGTTATTCCAATACTTTATTATTTTTATTTTACAAACAATATAAAAAATATATATATTCATTTGGTGTTTAAATCAAACGAATTATTTTCAATAATTATAGAGAAAAGGGTACACCTCGCACTTTGATGAAACTCAAATACAGTAAAGTCTCGATATTTTTCCAATGGACTGAGTTCTGCACGGAGGCATATGGTGTAGAGATATTTTTTTGTTATGACTGCGTCTACCGCGCCGATCGCGCCGAGAGTACAAACGAAAGCCGAACATAGAAAAGGACAGCATGTAAATACGGATCGCTCGGCCGAAGCGTATCGGTGTGAACCACTACTTACAAAATAAATAGAAAACAACAAATATAATTACAAAACTTCTTTATTTTTCATAATTTTTTTATGGTATTTTCACCAACTTATTTCTGGCATTTTTTTTATTAAAATTACAGCAAACACGATGTAATTTCAACTGTATTTAGTGGTTTAATCGACGATGAAAATTTCGAACGCAACGAAGAACAGCGTGTGGAAAATTCTTTGAACTGTGTCGGCGACGGCGATTGTCCGCGTCTCTTTCTTTCCCATACGCTGTCCTCCCTTGCGCCCGAAAATTTCATGGTCGTTCAAACCACTAAGTACAGTTGAAATTATATCGTGTTTGGCGTCATTTTAATCAGAAAAATACCCGAAATAAGTTGGTGAAAGTTCCATAAAAAAATAATTAAAAATAAAGAAGTTTTGTAATTGGATTAGTAGTGTGGTTCACACCGATATATCCGAGCCGAGATCAATCATCGCCGCCCTGCGGCGTTGGCCGGCAGTGGAGTGGGTAGACACTGGATAAATTCTAGGTAGAAGGTCACAGAAAAATATCGCGACTTTACTGCTTGTTGTAGAATTCAAAATTCTAAGCAACTTTTTCCTGTACGCGTTACTCCCGCTCGGTCTTTGTTTTCGAGATATTCATAAAAATAGTTTCGTGCTCTTTCGTTTGATAGGAGTTAGGTGTGCGTTAGGTTTAGGTTTATTTTCGTCGTATCATGGCAGAATGCCTTTAGATGTGTCACGTTTCAGTTTGTAAACACGGAGAGACAAAGAAATACAACTTACAATTACCTTAGCTATTCCAGAGAGTATACTTCAGTAAATGACAAACCTTTTTTTTCATTTAGTTTTGTCCATTTAGGACGACTAGAAAGAGTATATATTACACAATGAAATTATATACATTTTTAAATATATGCAATAATTACAACGAACTAATCGATTTTCTAATTGATCAAAAAGTAATTTAAAGCAATATCCTTACCCAAACCATTCCAGTAGCAGCAAGATATACATATAGGAAAAGGTTGTTCAGAATGATGATGACTTTGACAACATATTTCGAGGTCATTAAAATCTGTGAGGTGTACCCTTCTCTGTATAATTACCTTATTTTCAAATAGTATTTGAAAAACTTCATATTGAATCTATTGAATTAAATTTATAATGATCAATTGAAATAATAAATAATTTCATCTGAAGAAGAGAAAGTATTAAAGTAACTAAATTAATTATTAAATTTACATATGCTAGTTTTTGTAGTTTAATGATCAAGGTTTAACTGCATTCATATTATAATTACTAGACTACGGATCTTTATGCAAAATAAAAATTTTCTGCATCCATTGCAGGAAATACTTAGAAGTTAAATCGAATGTTATTTCTTCCCTTAAAGATTTTAATAGAGTAGAAATCATATATTGACATCTTCCATTTTTAAAATATTTCAGCAATAATTTTGTATTTCATCTACTCCATTTTGCTATAAATGCATAAAGATTCGCAGTCTAATACTTACAATAAAAATCCTATATTAGTGAGATTGAAGTATATCGATTAAAATAATATGTATTCAAGTGTATGGTATAATGTATTGTCAGATAAGTTTTAAACATTTCTTGGCAGTTAGTCGAGAGTGTTATTTTAAACCTTTGTAATAATACAGTCTAACTAATCATAAACTATGAATCATAATAATAATAATGTAACTAAACATTAACATTTTTTCCGAAAATCCACCATCAGTTTATAATAATATACTGAAACAATATTGTCGGTGGAACTTTGATCCTTGATTTTGTTGTTTCGAGATCATGGAAGATTAGGTTTCGCAAATAGAATTTCAAATGTGACCTCGTTTAGGAAACTTCGAAATCTCCCATGTGTTACGTTCCAGAACTGGAAGTTCATATAACTTAACAACTACAGCATTGCTGTCAATCTGTCTGCTACCTGACGAAAACAAAATCAATCCTTCGTTGAAATCGTGGTTAGAAGTTAAATTCAAAATAATTTGCATAAATTGAAATGCATCTAACTCACAGTCGTCTTAAGAAATGGAAAAAATGAGTATAATTACTAGACTGAGGATTTTTACGGAAAATTATAATTATTTGCATCGATTATAATGGACAGGAGTCGAACGGAAGTTTCATTGTTCCTTTAATCATTTTAATAAGTTTGAATTAATGCATTGAATCTCTTAAATTCTTTTACTCTAGCTTTAAATTTCACCTACTCATTTTTCCTATAAATAAATCCGCAGTCTAATAATAATTAGATCTTTATGCAAAATAAACATTTTCAACCTAAATCGCATCGAACTGGAGTGAAATAGAAATATATTTTCTTTCTTAATTAATTTAGTTGGTCGAAAATAATATGACAATATCTTTAAATTCTTCCAATATTTTTACTGTTTTCAATTACATCTATTCATTTTTGTCATAAATGCATAAAATCCGCTGTCTAATAATAATGCAATGGAAATGTTTGGACTGCGAACATATTTGTAGTATTCAAAAATGATTGTTCTTTTATATCAACATTATTCAATTTTGCCTATTTACATATGTAAATTAATCAATATCTTTACACTAACTTTCGCTACCATATTGTACGATAATTGCACATATTAAGTTTCTTTAGCTTCTTCAGAACATTTGGATTAATTAGTCTTAAATAAATATACTCCAACGTGTGTGAGGAAATTTATATGTAATTTTAGAAAGATATCCTAGAGTATGACACTTCGTAATCTGAGTGAACGCTCTACCGTTTAAGTGTTAAAGACACTATCGTATCTATCTACAAGATTGATCTTGACATAAACCTAACGAAAGCTAATAATTAATCAGAATGTTGACTTTGTGAATATATTTCAAAATATTGGAGATCGATGCAACCTGATCGATACAGCATAATCATGTAGTTAATATACAGGGTGGGGCGCCACATTTTGCCATCTAGATTTACGTCATTATTATTACGCATAGCAAACAATGTTTCAGATGAAGCTGAATGGTTTTGAGAGGGGCACATTCTGATGGTACATTTTTTTTGTAGGTGGACGTGTAAAGGACATATGAAGGCCATTAATGTTTTTTTAAATGGAATCATATATTTCTTATTGCATCAGCTAATGCTCCTTCATATTCTTTACAAAAAAGTATTAATCTATTTGTGTAAAAAAATCATTAGTTTAGGAGATATTTTAATAAATATTTACATTGAGAATTCTTGCTCTCCTACTACGTTATCACATTGAATTCATATTATTGACCAGAGAGTCGAGATTTCCTAACAAATTATAATTAAAA
>CM052190.1:15465859-15502708 GCA_028455805.1 Lasioglossum figueresi | reverse complement strand
AGAATGTGCCCCTCTCAAAACCATTCAACTTCATCTGAAACATTGTTTGCTATGCGTAATAATAATGACGTAAATCTAGATGGCAAAATGTGGCCCCCCACCCTGTATAACAGTCAGCGTTTGTCTCGTAAATGGTGAGTATGCATAAAAAGTTAAAGTGGAAATAGTTTCACTGATCTTCATGACCAATAAAAGTGCTCACATAATTTTCTTATATTTTTAATGTTTTTACAGACGCGAGAAACTGTGCAAGAAATGTTAGAATTGTGTTTAAACAAAATGCAATATTTCTGTCAACATTAATGAAAATATGTATTAACCTTCAGTTACTCACACATCACTTTTTACCAACTACATGCAACTACAACGTAAATAAATTTTGATTTCTCAAAACAACTACTTTAATGCATACTAAATATTTGTTAGTGTAGTCGACACCTTTGTTTATGCGTGAAATAGTAAATTTCAAGTTTTGAGGTTGGAAGTATTATATGCGAGTAATTAAAAGTTAAGACAAATTCAATTAATTATTTGTGATACAATGACCATCAAGGTTATACCGGATCGGAAATGAACAAAATAATTCGAATATTCTATACCATTATGTTCACTCTGGTATTTCCTATCAATAAAGTAATTCTGAACATTTGCAAAGACACTTAAAAGAAGAAGAGTACCGTTTGCAAAATGCACATTATTGCACATGCATGTTTACACAATGTGCATCGAACCATTAATCTTTTTCCTCTAAAATATTTTTCTTAAATGATGCTTCAAAATTCTTTAAAATTCTTCAAAATACTTTTTTACCATTATACTATATTTTTGAGTTCGATCAAAAATTTTGGCCATTCTATTTCAAAAAATAAAGTTGACCTTCATATGTCCTTTACGTGTCCACCTACAAAAAAGCTACTAACATCAGATTAATGCCCCCTCGAAACCAAGCAAATACCATGTGATGCATTTTTCCGAACACCAATAGCAGCCGAGTCATTGAAAGGCCTGTCTTACGTGCCTCACCCTGTATTTTATAATAAAAGATTTATGACTCGTAAAACTGTTTGATTTTGCTGAAAAATCTCAATTATATTATAATAATCGAAAGTTAAGCTCCGTTTAAACATTTCAAAAAAAGATAAAAAGATTTTTACTACCATTTTGGCTTAGACTGCCAATCATTGCACAGCTTACGTATGTACTCTCACAAAATACCACTAAGTTTCCATTTCCGTTATTTGAACTGACTAGTAAATGCCTGGTATTGATTTTACATGATTTATATTTTAAAGGGCGTACGAATACTTTTTATACTCGCTGTATGTAGTATTTTCCACATCGTGGTTTGAAAACAGCTGCCATAATGGGGCACCACAGTCGGCGTGTATTAGTGGACAATGCGATATACGGGCACCGAAGAATCCGTACGTGAGGAATAATATAATATATGACTAGTAAATGCCTGGTATTGATTTTACATGATTTATATTTTAAAGGGCGTACGAATACTTTTTATACTCGCTGTATGTAGTATTTTCCACATCGTGGTTTGAAAACAGCTGCCATAATGGGGCACCACAGTCGGCGTGTATTAGTGGACAATGCGATATACGGGCACCGAAGAATCCGTACGTGAGGAATAATATAATATATTGCAGATGCGACTCGATGGCATTGCACTAGGGTTCCCGAAGCGATGCGGAGGAACATCGATGCTCGGTAAACGGGGTAGTAGTTAGGGTAGTAGTGGTAGTGGCGGTGGTAGTGGTGTCCCTTCGGTGGTGAAAGTACGTAGTACGTGGATAGTGCATCGTCGCATGGTGTCATGGTAGGATCGTAGGATGGTCGCATCGTCGCACGAGCCGTTCACCTACGCTACGGTCCCGCGCGTACTTGTGTCCAATGGCCATAGAACTGCCGCGGACGATCCCACACACGGGACACTGGGGACACATAACGCTCCCCACTTACATCCAATCACTCCTGATTTATATTTACTACTCGCTTGCCCCCTTATTTATCGTGCTTCACGGAGACGCGCGGAGAACAGGAACGTTAATTTGCACAAATTGAAAATTATGGAGCGCGACCGAAGACAAGAGTCATCGGTGGAAGAAACTTCCTGAAGAGTTATTCGACGCTGCTCTCCTTTCCTTTACATTGCTTCCCTCTCGTTTCCCCAGGAAATTAGTCGCCTTCCCGTTTTGCGATTTTTCCCTCGTTCTTGCGCGTGACACCGATCTTAATTGGTCGGTTTTACGGTAATCGGTTACCGTTACTACTACGCCATCTCTATCAATCCCCCGATCTCCCTCTTCAGACGCAAACTCGATTAGGAAATCAAACTCGTAATTGCTGCCGGACGATTCAAGAATTTCAAATCTACAACGGCTGCGCAGGTTAGGTACCTATAGATAGATATAATTAACCTTTGGACTGCACATGACGCGATACGCAAAACGGATATTTCATAATTGGACTGTGGATTTTATGCATTTGTGACAAAAATGATCGAATGTAAAATAGTGAAAATATCCGAGGAATTTTAAAATACCGTCGTATTAGTTTCAATCTATTACCCCGTGCCGTAACATTTTCTTTACCGTCACAGTGATCGAAATGTCTTTATCTTCAAAGCTGTCATAGAAGAAAAAAGAAAATGTATATCTTTTGTATGGCTACATTTATTTTAATGCTTAGATATTGATTTTACAAACCAATCCAATTTTATTTCTTCTAAAAACAAAGGCATCAAATTCGTATTTGTTAGACTTATTGTTAGTTAAAATCTTTATCACGAGTCTGATTCGTTAAAATGCAGAAAGGGATAAATATTCTGTCTAATTGCAAGTTCAAATATTTCCCATTGTAATACAAAAATTCTTAATATCTCAATAAAAAAAAATACATCAAGAAACTATGCCATATGTCATATGCACCACTCCATATCTACTACGTGTTGTTTTTAACATGTTTTTAAATGTACATACAGTTACTCGAATTAATATTCAGACGCTCTAAAAAAGACGATAACTTTTTTAGTACTGTACTATACGATTTCAACTTTTTTGGAATGTTAGAGCAACTAGTTTACTACAGGATGCGAAAAGAAATTTTTTCAATAATTACAATTGATCGGAATTGTAGAAAAAATACTAAAATTTGCATTTTACATCTTTTTTATGTGGGCCTATATTGATCATTTAAAAAGTACGTTTTGTAGATCTGTGTCAATTAAACATATTCTGAAAATTTCGTCAAAACCGATCGGCGTTGCAATGAGCTACAAACGTTTAAAGATGGTAAAAATTGCAGATTTTCACTGCTTTCTGCTTTCAATTTTCCCGCATCAACCGATTTCGATGAAACTTTCACAGTGCATATAATTGACGCAGACCTACAAAACGTACGTTTTAAATTTTCAATATAGGCCCACATAAAAAAGTTGTAAAATGCAACTTTTAGTATTTTTTCTACAATTCCGATCAATTGCTATTTTTGAAAAAATTTCTTTTCACATCCTGTAGTAAACTGATTGCTCTAACTTCCCAAAAAAGTTCAAATCGTATAGTGCATCGTGTGTATATTATGATTAAATTAAAGGGACATATGAACGGTTTGGATTAAGTTTGTTAGGAGATCTCGTTATCTTTATCTGTTTCATATCTGTTTTTCTATCATCTGTGTACATCACTTGAGAACAAAGAACAGTCGAATTTGAAATTAAGACGCCAAGAGAAATTTAATGGAAATAATATACGTATACATCGTATGTTTAAAAATAATGTCAACTAGCATGCCACTATCTGCCTGTTGAAGAACATTAACATTTTCCTACGTTAAGTAAGTAAAGAAGAATCCTTTTAGACACAAGGGTTTGGAGCTCCGTTAGCCATGCTGAACAAGGATGATACGTGGCGGAGGAAACACTTAGAGGCTAATTAGACATATTTCATGTCTTGCAGTTTTAGGATTATCTGAAATTTCCGGATGCTTTTAATGAAATAAATTCTCTATTTCCGGTTAAAACTAATAATACTATCGAGAGATTTGAAAAATATTACGTATATCGCGATGTACTATGTTTAAATTTACAAGACAAATTAATGTCGAATCATAGCATCAACGATGGAGATGTTTAATTGATAGAAGTTTTAGTGTAATTGTGTATTAACACTACTATAAGGAGGAAAAAGAAACGACAGATAGAGAGTAAAGAATACACAGTACTACATATAAAGTTTTTAAAAGTTATTATTAGACAGCGGATTTTTTCATGCAATTATGGCTTTAGAAAAATTTAAAAAAATGCTAGGTCATAAAATATGACAGAATTTAGTATAATTTTAATTTATTTCATATCTAAAAAGGCTACTATCACGAAAAATAAGATTCTATTTTATTTCACTTTCTTAAAATACGTCTACAAAAATTGAAAATTGCATAAACATCCGCAGTCTAGTTATTATTATTGCTCTTCTTCATAATTTTGCCAAAAATAATTGTCTTTATAATAGACTGGTGTGTATCTACACTTTGATTTTTCAAAATTCTATTTAATAATAATATATTTACCTATCAACAACATATACAAAATATGGTAACATATTTTCTGCTTGATACGAATAATATCATTTTCATTGATTTTTGTTTAAATTTCCTTAAATTCTCATTGCTCTTCCCAAATCTCTTTATTTACTTGTTCCAGGTTACAAACTTATCGTTACTCAATATTATGTAAACATTATTTGTGGTTCTGTGTGCTACTCATAAATGTTATATACACTTTGTTCGAGGCTAAGCTGTCATCAAACAGTAATTAAAATATACAAAATCATATACAGGATCTCAGAGAGAAAGTATACTTATTGTAGTTCACGTTGGTTGTGGTTAGGTTGGTGGAGAGTGTCTACGCTTGCAATGTTCCCGCATTTCACATAGATTTCTGCATGTATCGTCGTCAATAATAATACATATACATATATATCTATACATATAGTTCCACGATTCGCTCCATACACAGAATCTATCAAAAGTAGGTTAATCTACCAAAACAATCCATTAATACTGAAATTAACTAGATTATATCGTTAGGTGAGGACTGCATTGTCGAGTAACTAACAATTGTTATTAATGACTCGTGTCGAAATCGACACAAAACTCGTGTGACAGTCATCGTATCGAAGAGTGCACGTACGCTCATGCGTCTCCTCGCTCCCTACCAACTTAATCGTCAACCAACTTGGACTATACCTTCTCTTTGAGTTTCTGTGTATGATTCTGTACATACATTTTAATTGCCGTTCAGTGAAACCTTGTAGTAGGACGAAGTGTACTTGAAATCTAAATTTAACGAAAGTTTTTTACAATTATCTTTGAAATTAAGACCGAGCGACGAGTACATATAATATATTATATAATATATTAATAAAAGAACGTAATGCTATTCTTAGACACCGCACATCACTCGCTCTTATACCATAACCTCTCGCAAGCATGCTCTTTCTCTAACTCATATTCTTTCTTCATGATACTGCTCATTCGTAATCACACTCACGGTAAAAGCGCTACTAACTGACTGAAATCGTGGGTGATATACAATCTCAAACGGTTCTCTAGAGCCTGTAGTTTTGGAAAGGGCAGTAGTATCCTATAGTAAAATAAATAATAACCACGTCCTGTTCCGCAACCCTCCTTCTCCCATATTCAATATTAATAAGACCAGAGAAACTGGAACATAAGACTTACGAAGAAAAGGGAACACTTTCTGGAATAGCGGAAGTGGACGAGACGACGACGTACATCTAATGTATAAATTGGTAGCGCATATAGAGAAAACCTTTAAACCCTCTCTTAAAATATTTTAGTTCTGATATAGACTTGTTTTTATTAAAATTAATCCTTAGCACTCGAGTAGTGACTCAGGGTCACCACTAAAAATTGCTGTACCATTATTCACAATATTGTTTACATTATTAAATATGTTGGTACCTAATCAATTACTAAACATTTAAGTATTGTATGAGGTATTAAATCAATTTCATATCCATAAAATGAAAAAAATCATATAGAATGGAATTATTCTAGGTCGGAAGAAATGTTTAAGTTTCGAGTTAAAATAAGGGTTAATCCACTTGATTTAAATACCATTCATTCAGTGGCGCAATGATTAATTAAGTATATCGGTCAACATCAACCTTGCATTTCGTTGATCAGTAGGTGAATCTTAGGGCGGGGTGTACCGAATATCATGATAATGAGGTCAGGTGGTGATTGAACGTGCAAAAGCAGGTCTAAAAGTAAGAATAACATATTTCTGTTTGACGTCTCGCTTTTTCGAGAAAATCGAGCTTGAAATGCAGAGAACATGCGTGCTATTAGGAATCAGCTGCCGCGTCTGATCACGACCAATCAATTCTACTTCCTGCAAACATTAGCTCGCGTAAATCTTTAAACTCGATTTTTTTCCAAAAACGATTATTCCTTTTTACTCATTTTAACATGTAGAATCAATACCCGGCCGATTGTATCACGATTTTCGGTGCATCCTGTACATTTTGTTGCGCCGAACACAAATCATAAAGTCGTACCGCCATCACTCGACTGCGGATCTTTATCTATAATATAAAATTCAACAGAGTTTAGTATCATTTTTAGAACTTTCTTGTCTGAGTTAGGAATGAAAATTTAAAGAATAGATTTTAGAGTGTGCGTTGATTATACAGGGTGGGGCAGTAACTATTAGCACCTCAGATATCTTTGAAACTATAAGTTTCACAGAAATATTTGCTGAAACAAAATTGCACAGTAAGAAGGTGGCCATCCGGTGGCGATAGTAGTTTTTTTGCAGGTGGACGTACTTCGGACATTTGAAGGTCACCTCTATTTTTTTTAATGGATCGGTATGTTTTGGCTTCCGTATCACGATAGAGGATCTTAAAACGAGTTCAACGACCTATTACATAAGGTCATTCAAGGTCATAGAAAGTAAAGAAATGCGATAATACTTATGGTTTTGGTAGTAAATGAAACATGTTTATAGTAGGTGTTCGAAATGTTGACCATCACTGTCAATGCACTGTTGGATTCTTGTTACGATCGATTGACTTGCAAGTCTTACGGTGTCAGAACTTATTGACGCACAGGCTGCAATAATTCGCTGTTGCATATCGTAGGACGTAGTTGGTACTTCTTTGTACACTTTCTCTTTCAGCGTTCCCCAAAGAAAGAAATCTAGAGGTGTTAAGTCTGGTGAACGAGCTGGCCACGATATCGAACCGCCGCGTCCAATCCAACGATTTCGAAATTTTTCATCGAGTTCCCTTCGCGCAATCAATGAATAATGTGCAGGACATCCATCATGTTGGTACCACATGGTTTGTCGTGTAAGTAAAGATAACTCTTCTAGCAAAAGACCCAATGTATCCTTAATAAAATTAGCATAGATGTTGCCATTCAAATTTCCATTGATAAAATAAGGACCAATAATTTTATCACCTATGATACCACACCATACATTCACAGACCATTGTCTTTGATGTTCAACCCGTCGCAGCCAATGTGGATTTTCCGTTGCCCATAAATGCATGTTGTGTAAATTAACATTCCCGTGATTTGTGAATGTTGCTTCATCGGTAAATAAGACGGTATTAAGAAAAGACTCATTGTTTTGAATCTGACGTATAGCCCATCGACAAAACGCAACGCGATTTCTTATCGCATTTCTTTACTTTCTATGACCTTGAATGACCTTATGTAATAGGTCGTTGAACTCGTTTTAAGATCCTCTATCGTGATACGGAAGCCAAAACATACCGATCCATTAAAAAAAATGGAGGTGACTTTCAAATGTCCGAAGTACGTCCACCTGCAAAAAAACTACTATCGCCACCGGATGGCCACCTTCTTACTGTGCAATTTTGTTGCAGCAAATATTTCTGTGAAACTTATAGTTTCAAAGATATCTGAGGTGCTAATAGTTACTGCCCCACCCTGTATAGTGTCTACTCTACAAACCATCAGGAAGAAGTGTCGCCACACCTCTCCTGTACACTAACTGTCGCATCTATTGCGCAACGCTTCTTGCGCAGCGTCTCTCGTCTCACACATATACATATATAAATGTACCTTACATTACAACACAATTGAAACATTATTACATACCTTTAAGTAGTACACCCCGTGGCAGAATGTTTCCGATCGGAGGCATTGAAACGGATTTTAGAGAAAACATTCATAATTTAGAAGTATAAAATATTACTTTACGGAGTTAAAACTGATGGGAAATGAAAAGGGGCTTATCAACGAATGAAAAACAACAAGATAACATAAGCTTACATTTATTATGGCAAAGAAACGAACAAATAAACAAATTGTTACTCGGAAAAAAGTTTCCGATTGATACAACTGCTGGAAGAAAGTTTCCGATCACGACTCGAATCAGTAAAAGTGTGGAAACTCCTTGAATGATAGAATCGTAGAATGTATATGTAAACATAAGAGGACATCACAGAAACGTAAGTACAAGGTAACCATGTCTGAAATATCAGTTCGTAGTACTATTCCATTCGGTACAGACGTAAATTAAAAGTCCGTAGTATGTATGCCATCACGCCAGTTGCATTCAAACGATATAAAGTTGAGAATAATTGAGCTTCTCGAGGTGGATAACGCTCAAAAAACGGTGGCAAATATGATAGGATGCAGCCAAAGCGCTATCAGTGATTTAAAGAAGAAGTATGAAGAAACGGGAAGTGTAATAAACAGGAAGAAATGTGGCCGTCCTCGTGCAACGTGCAAACGAGACGATAGGAAGTTACGTAATATTGTTAAAAATACGAGGCGATTGACTTCGAAACAGATAAATATAATATGGGCACAAAATGTTTCGAATCGTACCGTTCGAAATCGTCTAAACGAGATGGGTTTTGCATTCCGAAAAGCTAAAATAAAACCTTTCCTAACAAAAAGGCATAAGAGGGAACGGTTACAGTGGTGTACGGACCATGCAAATTGGACAGTGACGGACTGGTACAAAGTAATATTCAGTGACGAGTCACGTGTATGTGTTGGAACCGGTGACGATGCAGGAACATTCGTGTGGCGAAGACCTAGTGAAAAATTCGATAAAGATTGCTTAAATTTTAAAAAGAAATATCCAGAGTCATACATGATTTGGAGTTGTATGACTGAGAAAGGAGTGGAAAAATTATGCATTCTTTATCAGAATGTCAATTCAGAATCATACATCCATATTCTTGAAAATTTCTTGATTCCCAGCATCGAAGTATGGTTTGAAGATTCCCCAAACTTCATTTTCCAAGACGATAATGCCAGTTGTCGTCGTAGCAAGGCAATAAAAAATTATTTACGGCATAACGGCATTAAAACGATGCACTGGCCAGCCAAAAGTCCAGATCTCAATCCCATAGAAAACTTATGGGCAAAATTAAAACTATTTATCAACGAAAAGAAGCCAACTGATAAAGAAGTCTTTCGACACGCTATACGACAATCGAGGGAAGAAATCTCACCTACAAATTGTAAAGATCTAATCGAATCCATGCCGCAACGTATTAAACAAATCATACGTAAACGTGGGGATGCAACAAAATACTAACACACAAAATAATTTATGTTGATACATCGAAATCGGAAACTTTCTTCCAGCAGTTGTATCAATCGGAAACATTTTTCCGAGTAACAATTTGTTTATTTGTTCGTTTCTTTGCCATAATAAATGTAAGCTTATGTTATTTTGTTGTTTTTCATTCGATAATAAGCCCGTTTTCATTTCCCATCAGTTTTAACTCCGTAAAGTAATATTTTATACTTCTAAATTGTGAATGTTTTCTCTAAAATCCGTTTCGATGCCTCCGATCGGAAACATTCTGCCACGGGGTGTAATAGAACTTATACCATAGTTATACCATAGTTATACCATACTTATACCATATACCATCTAAATACTACTTATACCATCTAAATAATAATATTTATACCATCTAAAAAGATGTTTGCACGTCAATAGCAGTCAACAGACGCAGACGCGTATCTACATTATTATATCATTATATTATGTATATTGTTTAACCAGAATATATTGTTAAATATTATAAATATGATCGGTGACTTTTGTCATTTACGAACTTAAACTTATTATATATATGATAATATAAAATTAATGAACCCACAAAGATGACTAAATCTGTTGAAAAGGTCCTCATGCGTGTAGAAGCACTTATTCACAGGCAGACCGACATTATTAATGCGTGTATATTACGAGGGTTTCCTGCATTGGGGTAGAGTGTCCATTGTCGGTCTGGAACAGGTACATGGTATGAGCTAACAGAAAGGGCGAACATTACTTCCGCTCGGTCCTCCGCGGTTTAACGCTCTTATTATTATTTTTATTAGGGAGCCGCGGTGTATAATGCTATCAGCCCCGAGAAGGGCGGGCACGCAGGAAATAAACCTAAGTGTATAATTACAATAATACTTACCGAGATCCCTTCGTGGGTTCTCCCCCCTTCTCCAGCCCCACGTCTTCTACACCCTCATTAGACCTCGCCGTACCTTCGACTCCTGCTGGATTTCTATAATTCTCCGTTTCTCCACGACTAATTGTAGGTCTCTTTCTTTTTGTTCCCTACTTTCCTTGCTTTCATCGTGACAATTCCCTCATTTTTCTCTTTTTCATTCTCCGTAGCGCTCATTGATACCTCCTTTTCGTCCATGTATCTGTATTATTGTATTATACACTTTTACAAGTAGATATAAGTTGAATTTTCATTTTACAAGTACCAATATTATAAAGACACTTTCCCAGAGAATCATTAACTAAATTCATGTAAGCATACGGTCAGTGTAAAAAGTATTTGTACACCCTTTAACCTCTTGCCGTACCATTTTCTTTACAGTTACAGTGATTAAAACATCTCCTGTCTATTCTTCGATTTCTATGAAATTTAAATACGCTATAGACTTCGACATTTTGAGAAACGTTTTCGTTTTTATATAATAGGGGCTCCCTTTTGGCTTTCGGGATATTCGCAAAACACAACACACACACTGTTGCTACAACTAGATTGAATTTTTCTTTACTGTTTATGTGAACACGCTGCAGGGAGAAAACAGGGTCTGACTTTGATCATATAAGATGAGCTGTCATCTAAAATTTGCAAGGTTGTAACCCAGATCTAACCTAAACCTAACCCAGACCTAATCCAGAATTAATCTATGTTTATAATACATTTAATCTTCCTATTGTTTTTGAAATAACACAATTACATTACTACGTTTTGATATCGTTTCACATGTTATTTGTCAACATGCAATGATTAGGCGTTGGCACAATTTGTTTACAGTTTCAACCAGTATATAAAAAAACATTTGCTTTATTTATCCTCCCAGAAAGAGATCGTATGGTGAACAATCTGTATTTAGAGGGAGTCTAGGTCTTACTATCCAGGAAGTTAACGAAATGATCATTTTCAGGATTTTTTCTAACAAAATAAACAAAATTGGTGTGTATGTACAGTGGGTGTACAAAGTATTCGTACAGCTTTGAAAAACGAATAACTTTTTCAAGATTGGACCCAACAGTCACTCACTTTAAATTTAATAATGAATGAACTTCATGGCTATACATATACATAGTAATATAACATTTTCACAGTGGCCTAGCATAGTTCATTGCAATGACCTCCCATGCAGTGGTAAACATTTGCAAGCGGCCGCTACGGAGACCTTTAGTAGTGAAAGGGTTAAATTTCAGTAAATATTAAATAGGCGCTGCATACTCGAAAATGGGATGGAATATTACTTAATATGTAATTTGTTCTGTTAAACACGTATTCAATGTACTTGCGCTTAGGGATTATCCTAGAGCTCGTAAAATATTCCTAAAACGTGCGTGCGTAGCTGTTAACGGTGCCTTATTAATTGATGCAAGTATGGAAAATTGAGCTTGTAGCGGGACGCGTTGTAGAACAGTGACGACATTAGCTAATATTTTACTACGTAAATACACCAGCGATTACAATAGTTCTCCATCCTACTCTAATTACTGTTGTATCAAGCTTATGAATAAATCGTAAATATTTTTGTATTTATAGCTTATGAAAATATCTAAAGAGAATAAGAACTCGGAGAATTTTCCAAATATTTAAAAAAATATTTCCATTGTATGAAAAGAAAAATGTTGTCAAAGAAAATTAATGGAATTGAACTAGAATGTTGAAAGAATATCGAGGTTTTGTTTGTTTAAATAAACATTGTTGTTTAAATAAACTGATATTTGATTAGTATTAAAATTATATTGGCTGGTATAAACGAATCAAAATATGTACCGTAGGACCTCGATTAACTGGATCCCGATTATAAACAAAGATGCGTTTAAATATGAATATGTTATATGAAGGAGAATATGTACATTTTAATTATTTACTCGGGTCTGGATTATCAATCGGGCCTTAATTTATCCGAGTTGTTTGTCTCCCGATCAAGCCGGTAAATCGAGGTCCTATATACTGTAATTGTAATCCATATGTCACTTGAGTTTTTCCATTTCTTGTTTTTTCTTTTTTGTATAATATTTTATTCTATCACGGTGCCTTATCTAGATTGTGTAACCACTTTCCATTTTTATTTCTTATGTTCGTATAATTTGTTTATTAAAAGATTTTCTCTAACGGTTAGAATAAATTAAATAAAAAGTATGGTTTACCGAATGTCTTCGTATAAGTAGAACGTACTATACTCCGTCACGTACAACATGTCAAGAAGGCCACTACAATATTTCTTTGACTTAATAACTGGCAAAAATATTTTTCTGCTTGTTCCTAATGGTTTTGATTCTAATGCCTTCTTCCATAATAAATATGATCAAGTAAACGAAAGAAAGTGCTGCTTAAAAGTGTTATTTTCTATGATCAAGATCATTTCAGTGTCTTCGTATTCTTTGATAACACTGTCCAACACCAAATTTGTTTCGTTATAACTGTTGGGCGTTCCTTATAGAGTTTTTTCCGCTGATTACGAATCTGCCCTTAATTTTTTTCCTACGCGCACAGTTTTTGAGAAACATGACTTTGAAAAAAAAAACTATTTTTCAACTTCAAACAAATATTGTGATGTTATTATAAAAGATATTGAATTGTTCTATGCAGCAAAAGATTCTGTAGACTTTTCCGAATACAACGATATCCAATATTAATACGTTGTGAATGTTTAAACATGTTTAAACAATCATTGAAGACGGAGAGACACCACTTTTGCCCCATTTCTTGAGGACACTTTTCAGTTTATCCCAAAAAATAAGGGTCCAGCAGAAAATCGAACTATACCACGCGATAGAGCAGACTTTTATCTTGAAAAACCACCCTTTCAAATTTCCAACTTCGATGTTTTTTTTCGAACCAGAAAGAAAAATATCGTCGCCCGACATGAGCGGCGCACACCGCTGGATTGTTTAAACGTGTTTAAACAATCATAATGTATTAATATTGGATATCACTGTATTCGGAAAAGTCTACAGAATCTTTTGCCGTAATGAATAATTCAATATCTTCTATAATAACATCACAATATTTGTTTAAAGTTTAAAAATAGGTTTTTTTTCAAAGTCATGTTTCTCAAAAACTGTGGGTGTAGGAAAAAAATTAATGGCAGATTCGGAATCAGCGCAAAAAACTCTATAAGGCACACCCAACAAGTATAGCGAAACATAAAAAAAGTTGAAATTTGTTGGACAGTGTAATGAATAGTATGGATTGCCTTAGAATCTTCGAAAAATGGCCATGAAAAAGAGATTCTTATCGGATATTACCATAATTTGAAGAAATTAACTAACGAATTAACTCTTTCTCTGTATGTAAGTTTTAGTTTAAATGTATCTTAGTAATTCTGATACTCAAAATTTGCAATTCGACTTGAAATTAAACATATTTTATTTAGAAAAACAAAATTTACCTCTATTTGACCTCTATGCTTTCACCTGTCAAGAATTCATTATTACCATACGTATCATATATTTCCTTAAAGTTGTTCAAGTTGTTCCAAGTTGTTAAAATGTTTATTGCTATTATGTTTATTCCTATTCGATCGTTGGAATTGCTTTTGACAATGATTGTAATTGGTCTTTGTTGTGTGGTTGTTTGGTTGTTTCGTAGGATAAAATTTGAAAGAAACGATGTAGTAGTTAAAGTATCGACATCAAATCAAAAGTATTAACGTATTGAAAATGTCGACTTCATTTGTTTTTAATTAAATAGTTAAGTGGTGCTAATATTTCAGTATGTATTACATTTTTTGAGGTAACTTTTGGGCAGAAAAGAGGGGTCCCCAACATATTCTTGAAAGGGAAGTAATTGATCTTTTGTTATTGTTGTTTTTGCATTTACTTGAATCATTTTTTTATTGTGCATAGCTACAGTGTGGGAGGTTACCTTTTCCCAGCATTTATACTGCAAATGGAATTAAAATAATATTTCATTTCATTTTATTTTATTTAACTACAAAAACGGATATATCTAAATTTAATAATTAATTAAGTTACTTCAATAACCTCTTCTACAGGTGAAATTATTTATTATTTTATTTCAACAATGCAATCGAAGTAAAAAATTAAACAAATCAAATATGGTTTGAAAATAATTTTTTTATTGTGCATAGTTACAGTGTGGGGGTTCACCTTATCTCCGCAAAAGTTAACCCAAAAAATGTAAGACATATTAAAATATTAGCCTCCCTTAAACCCATTTAATGAAAAAAATGAAGTCGATATCTTCATTAGATTCTGAGAAAACAGCTTGTAACATTTTAGTTGGCAGACCCTGTGCGTATGGTATAAAGTATGAAGAACCCGAAAAATATTTCAATACACATGTTTCACTGATAATACATAAATAAAATGGTTGAGAATTACGAAAAATAGGAAACGGGAGACGTACCAACATTCTTCGATATGTTCCGTATACATAATAAATGTAATTGACGAAAACCACAATATACAGTCACTACAGATACGATCGAGGTACCCGAGATCGTAAAGGTAAAGCACAAATCAGAGAGTGTGCTAACAATAAGTATAATCCTCCGCTAACCACGATTATTCCTTTCACTTGAGTATAGTGCAGAAGTATAATAAATGTCAGAGAATATAGCACTTGGTTGATTAAATCCCATGATAGCAGCGCGCGGGCAGGAATATTTTCCTCCGACTGTGTGTAGAACTGTAGAGTCGATGTGATCGCACACTCATGGAGATACGGGTCGGCGTGCTTGTGGACGATTATAAAACATAAGCAATTCCGTGACGTGTGTGTGCTATAGCACGGGGCAGAGGGATACGTGACTGAACTCTTAAACGCGAAAATTGCCAAGTTCCGATGGAGTTCGGATGGGGAATGGACCGTGCTCGTGTCTACTCCGTTAGCTTGATCTCCCGCTCGCAAACCGAATGGCACCCTCTACACGTACGTGTCCCATCCCCTTGGCCATGTACAACGAGATACATACAGGTCACACGTGTGCCGCTTTTCGGATAAGGATATCGCTTACCGATATATTTTATGTCGTGCGAAACATAACCACCGTTGTGGTCGAAATGTAGGTACAGAAACCCGGAACATACCGGCCGAATGTATTAAACAGTCTCTTGTCAGTCGACATTCTCTACGAACACGGTTTAACCTGTGGCAGATGACGTCGCTAAATTCTATTCTACATTGGATCTGCGTTAACACTAGAACTACCAACAGTTAAGACGAAGCTACTTCAACCAAAACCAGTCAAAATGACTGTTCTTTAAAATACAACAAATACATTATTTGTTAATAGAATACAACATTATTATCTAATTAATATCGATTTATTTAGGTTTAGGTTGACACAAATATGCTATGTTTAACAGAACATCAAAACTTGTAACTTATAAATATTTATTTATAATGTAATCGTACACCTGTTATTTTTCGAAATAGTTTACATTATTTTCGATGACTTTGGTCCATCTTTCAGGCAACTGTCGAATTCCTTGACGGAAAAAAGATGGCGGTTTTGATGTAATGAATTCTTCTATGCCTTTGTGCACCTCTTCCAATGTTTGGAAATTTGTATCTGCTAAATGATGCTGGAATGATCGGAATAAATGAAAATTCAAGCAGAATTCAATTCATTCATCAAAATCGAAGTAGAACAAATCATTTCAGCTGCTTCGGAAGCATTTTTCTTTAATTGAAAGGAAAACCGTATACTGTGCCGTGGGTCTTGTCAGACGTCGCCATCTTGCTTACTAATAGTTGTTGTTTTGACTAAATCTCAAATATTTCATAACTGAAGTGTTGGCACTTAAACGTTACAAAATGGCGGGCAATTATTTGCATTCAAGCCAGAGTTATAAATAATTTAATATGAAGGCACCGAATTAATTTCTTCACCTAATAACTCAAACGTTATCCTTGATATGAAATAACTTTGGCGTACATTGCATTCAATTCTTTAGCCACCAAGAAAGTGGAATGTTGTGCAAGTTAAATTTTCTTGCACGTTCGAGTGCTAATTTTCTGGCTTCTTGTAGAAAAAGACCAAAATAAATCTAGAACATTTGAAAAGGTATTTTGTAATAATCTTTTCTTCGTGCTCATTAAAGACGATCCTCTTTTTCTGTATCCTATAGTAGCCTTTTGTCAGTTTGTGAATGCGACAGATATTAAAGTTTCGCGGGATTCGTTTCACTTTCTTTTTTAAATAAAATACTACCATATAATACTTTTTAAAAAATGAAACACAACAAGAATAATATACATATACATATACATATGCATACATTTGCGGCGAAGCAAAATGTTACGGAACAATGTGCCCCAAGTCACAGTAACAACTTGCCCCAATTGACACATGTGGAAATCTACAACAATATTTTAGGTATAAGTATGAAATAACTAATAAAACCTATTACAATATGTTCTTAAATGTCATTTGATCGATAAGGATAAAAGAATCAGTGACGTCGATATTAGCACTGGAACTACAAACAGTTAAGAGGCTATTTCTACCAGAATCAGTCAAAATGTCTGGTTTTTAAAATATACGTAATAATAGAGTATTTTTATATTTATTGATTTATTACTATCTTATAAAAGGAATATGGAGCCGAATATGTCTTTGAAAATATTATGTAGTGGTAATCTTCCAGCATAGAGAAATTCTATGCTCTCTTTTGATACGCCACAATTATTGAAAATCCTATTAATAGGCTTTCGGTAGGTAAAGTGTTAAGTAGCTATGATTCTTTAAAAAGTGTGCCAACATTATCTTGAGTCACTGTACTTTGCGGCTACAGAAATCAAGAAGATGGAATCTTCAGGCTATCCAGGTCTGCAACCTTTGGACCGATCTCTCCTATAGTTACCCCAATAATTGATCAAAAGAAAGAAATATTAAAATTTAAATGCAGACTTCTCACGAAATCGGTTCGAACTTCCGGGAAAGTTACACGCGGCAGTTAGCGGGACGTAATGTATTAAAGCTTTAACACTAGAACACAGTCAAGACGCAGCCATTTCTACTAATACCAGTCAAAATGACTCGTCTTTAAAACATACGTGATAATAGAATATTTTTATATTTATTGATTTATCACTATCTTACAAAAGGAATATGGAGTCGAATATGTCTTTGAAAATATGATGTAGTGGTAATCTTCCAGCAGTAGAGACCTTTCTTTTATTTTTTCCCAACTGGTTCTGTCTGCGGTAATTTTAGTTCAATGATCTTGTATACTTTCATTTTTTTCATCTTCGGAGCTTGAAGGCACACAAGCACTTCTTCTTTTATGTAAATTCAAAATATTTTTTGATTCACTTTTCGGGGACTACTGAACATTTTCTTTGTCTATAATCTCATTATCACTATAAAGATCAATTTCATTTTCTTCTGATTCAGTCTCTTCATGCTCATACAATTCGCTTGAATATTTTCTTGAATTATTTTCCTGGATTTGTTAGCGATAGCACAGACTGAAAAGTATTGCCTAAAAGAATGACATCGGATCCTAGAATTATTGATAAACAAGAAAATAATCCATGAATATTTCTTGAAATTGACAAATTAAAATTAATATATGTACAAATTCTAAAAATTTGCATAGGTTATTGCAAAATTTGGTTGCCCATATATCGAGCTGATTATCAGAAAATTATTTAACGTACAGTATGGGAATAAATTTTGTTTTTACTCATTTAACAGTTACATAGTTTGTTATCAAATATCTTATCAACTTATGCCATGAAAACAAAATATTTTAAAGTGTAGCGGTTTTGAATTTACTCAAATTAATTACATTTGATTACGATGAACATAAACTTTGTTCACATTTTACCCAAGTTTAACCTCTGATTGTAAGTACGCATAGGTGAAAAATAAAATGATTTAGATTGTTTTAACCCTATTAATGCGAATGAGGCTCCACTCAGATTTCTGCTAATAATTGTTTACCGTGTAACGTTATTAACAATATAAGTACTTTTGGATTTAGATGAAATCTTACTATCTTACTACGTTTCTGTCTAACGTTTCGATACACATGAACATTGAATATAAATATAATATTAGTAATAATTTAATTGATTCATTGCATTTTTAAAGTACACTTGGAATGTCCACGGATGGGTTAAAATCAATCCAAAATGATTGGGTTGCTGTAACATTGTTAGTTTATGATGCAGAGTCAAAAGTAATTAAGTTTGGCATCTGAAATTGCATTCTCTATTGCATTCCGTTCCCAATTGGGGACTTAAATTTCAAATGTTCTATAGTAAATTAAGTAGACAATACTTAAGACTCTGAGCATGTTGGTTCCAAGTGGGAACATTGCGTTTTTTAATAAAACCGCATATGTATAAAGTACCCATACAGGAACAGTCATAAAATTCAATAAATAACATTTTCTAATAAAATTTTATTATTTATTTCATGACCACACTCATTTTTAAGTAGATTAAAAGCCATATATATATATTTTTCAAGTCATCATAAAAATGCATGCAATAGAGGGTTAACATACCCGTGGAGAACATTTTTGCAAAGGGAAAAATTACTCTAAATGACCTGAAGGACCACCCTTATCAAGGAAGCAGAACATTTTTAGGACACCCTATATATCTGGAATATAGATACATCAGATCCACTTCGACGGTGACAACTTTCAATCTGATAAATTCAAAAACACAATAAAATTTCTCTCCGACTTAAATCCATTTTTTATCCATTAGGCGACCCATCGAATGAGACCACGCGCACGTTTCACGTTTAGGTACTAGAGAAACAATCACGGAACACTCGAAGGGAACACCCCTCGTCAAAATCAAGAGTCTATTATTACGACCATATGTTTATGCCACGATTGTATCTTGACGAAGAGGAGGGCGAAACGTACTCCAGCCAGGGGGTCAGAAGTACACCTGCTCGAACACGACAGCACATGTGCAGAAGCAGAATGCGTGGGCAGAGTAAACACCTACATCGGATATGTGTCACTACTCAAACAGAATAGCAGGCTCTGCCGTTTATTGACAACTGCCGTGTGTTGACGAGACTTTCCGAAATAATCTAGCTGGACACCCCTCGTTCACCTGTATTTCCGCCTTTCAGGCAAGTTGTTAGTTTGATCGGTTTTATTTCCTGGTTCCATTTTTTTCGTTCATTTCTTTCCGTTCACCATAGGTAGATGGTAATACCTGCGCTATCCGTTCATCTCTCGTTTAGATCTGATTAAACGCTGTAAACACGTTTCCGTCTTTTCGTTACAGTCGAAAGAAATGTACATACAGTCAGTCTCACAAGTATTCCTACGCCCTTTAAAACGGAATAACTTTTTTATAATTGTACCAAATGATCTGATTGTTTGTAAGCAATTAGAAGCATCGGTTTACTAAATGATGTGCAAAAAAGATTTTTCAAAAATTACAATTGATTAAGTTACATGCAGAAATAAAAAAAGAAAATTTAAACTATATGTTTCGAAGATCAATGTTAGTTATACACTGACATTTTCAGCATGAGTATAACTTTCATAGATCTAGAAAACATATATTTTAAATTTTCATTCAGGGCCCAAATGAAAAAGTTTTTAAAAGTGCCTTTTTATTTTTGTATGTAACCTGATCAATTGTAATTTTTGGAAAATCTTTTTTTGCACATCATTTAGTAAACCGATACTTCTAATTGCTTACAAATAATCAGATCGTTTGGTACAATTATAAAAGACTTATTCTGTTTTAAAGGGCGTACGAATACTTATGAGACTGACTGTAGGCAACCCTCTTTCAGGTTTGGGCATTATCGAAATAAATTATTTGGAAAATAATCGTTAAGATAATGTACTAACTTATTTGGCTACATGCCATTCGAAATAATCTTATTCTAGTTTATTTAAACAGCCAAATAATTTTTGTCAAATTATTTGAGTATTTGTACTTCAAATGAAATTAAAATAATATTTAATTTTATCGATCACTCCAAAATTCTATTTATATATATATATATATTTAAATTTTAATCATTAAACTACAAAAATGAGAGTATATCTAAATTTAATAATTAATCTAGTTACTTCAATAACCTCTTCTTCAGGTGAAATTATTTATTATTTTATTTGAATAATGCAATTAAAATAAAGAATCAGACAAATAAAGTATTGTTTAAAAATAATCTATTTGATTTAAACGTCGCACATGAACATTAACTTTTTATGTTACTTGTAAAATAGAGACAATGAAGTATTTAAAATAATTCATTATTTCTAATGATTATTTGTTATATTCCTTAGATCTGTAGTATCATTCGGGTTCGCGTTATCATACGCAACTAACTGTACAAACTAATGATAGGACAAAAGTACTTTCCTGTAGTAACGATTAGAAATATCCTCATTGAAAAAATTGTGCCGTGGTATAATAAACCATAATTGTCTAATTGTTTCTAATTCTAAGCAACATGTTATACAATGTCAATTCCTTGAATAATTTCGTCTTATATTGTTAAATTTGAATGCTCTAAAAATGTAACGTTAACGCATATCAAAACAGTAATACATATGTTGCATAATATGACACAGTAACAAATGAGTCTTGTACAATGTGCGTGTGTTGCTTTTATAGCACTACCTTTTTACTGTATTAGTGGTATGTTTTTTTCTTTTTTTTGCAATTTTTATGTAGTAAAAAATATTATCTTCATAATTTATTTTCTTTAGAAATTACTCCACTTTTGAGGTTAGTAGACATTTGTGAAACAATACTCGTGTTGAATTGATATAAGGTAGTTAATATTTTTACAAAATTGTTGAATTTTCCATCAATCAGATCCTTAAGTATGAAACTTGATGATCTGATAAATCACTATGTCGATGTTCGTTCAATTTTCTAACTGTGCCAAAGCAAAAATCCATTGTTAGATTTCAATTATATGAATATTGTTTATACTTTCTGTACCTA
The DNA here is from genome assembly GCA_028455805.1 of Lasioglossum figueresi. NCBI lineage: Eukaryota > Metazoa > Arthropoda > Insecta > Hymenoptera > Halictidae > Lasioglossum > Lasioglossum figueresi. The sequence goes on along the minus strand of CM052190.1, from coordinate 15,481,211 downwards.
CTTGTCTAGATTACAAAAATTCTATTAATTCTATTTTTCCATAATTTTTTATTCATAATATTGTATTTTTCCATAAAACTGGCCCATGTCCTTATATGTTACTTTCATTTAATATACCGAAAACATTCGGTACACGAATATGAAAATATTTGTCTTAGTCTACAGTCTACAGTCTACATCGATGCAACACAAAAGTAATACGTATCTGGAATGTCAATATAAATGTGTATAGACACAAAAGTTAGTGCTGGATGATTATACCCGGATACTTTTCGCGAAAGAATTATTTCTTGAAATTATAGGTTCCCTGTTGGCTCGTACTTCCGTAGATACCGTGACTATAGTTGAACGACGCGACACTTGGCCTTGCGATTAAAGTTGTGATCGACACTTGATTGTAACGACTTCGTACTTGTCATTCCATATTACCTTCGAAATAATCCATTTTTTATCGACTTTTAGAGAAATCTTCATACATTATAACTAATAACCCTTATACGTTCCTCAGGGTAAAAATTTATCCATTTACTATTTTCACATACTGCAAAATTATTGATCTCTTTATGCCTATGTTTTGAGATGTATTTCTTTAAAATGTGATGTAAAAATGAAACATAATCTGTTGATTTAGTCTTTTTTATAAAACTATTCTTGAAGAGCGTATGAGGGTTAATCAAAAATAAAATATATAGCATTCTAAAAATATTTCTGGTATCAGTCTTTCCACAATAACTTTATTTAAAAGAGTTATTTATTATTATAACAACTTGTTTGTTTAGAATAAAAAATTTAGGTAAATTTATAATTTAGGTAAAAACAACGAGAATTTGTAGGTCGTCAAAGTACTTAAACACTTCGCAATATAAACTTCGTTTATAAAGCAATATAAACGTGTGTGTTATATTGTTATTTGTATAATACTTTTATTACAAAAATGTTATACAACTAAATTCTTGCACGAGAGCCATTTTTTGGCGACTCAACGACGTCGAAAAAAGATTTCAAAGTTCGCTTTAACTTTTACGAATCCTCATTTGATACTTTTTAGTTCTTTACCATAGAAAAGTACTGAAATTCATCGAATTGATCCAAAATATTTTAGACACATATGTATTTCGAATACGATTAAAGATTTTGTTCTGCGATTTGAATAGCTGAAGTTTCGCTTGTAATTTCAATGTTAATTTAGAAACCTTTCATTTTTCGGAATATAAGAACAATATTGTACTTCCTAAATAAACCAATAGGTTTAAAGCAATAATAAATAAACAAATATGAGAAAGTATTTACCAATAGCGAATTTCTAGTCAGCGCTAGTGACTGACGAATAAACAGCTAATAAACTACTAATATCATACACACAGTACCATTCCAGCTATCAGAGGATTGACCGTTTCTATGTGTACATGGAATACCGAAACCAATCACTAAGATTCGGGTTTAAGTCGTAGCACACACCATGATATCTATCAGATCTCGGTCTCATAAATCACTGCCCGTTACATGAAGTTAAAAGCAATGAGAAAGCGTTATGCTATGACGCTTTATAAATGGAAGCCTCTTTTCTCCGGACAGTAGGAGATCCTTCTGGAGTAAAGTGGTTAAAGTGGCTACGTCCGCTGAAATTAGCATCATCCTTGGTTAAAGCAATATCGACCGTGAGATGTCTTCCGCGGCGTCTATTCTTCCAACCCCGGGGTTTCACCCCAAGTCTTAATGAAATTATCGTCAGCCCGAATTTCGAGGACAAATCGACGTTTCAATTTTCTTAATGCGCTCATCTCCCCGGTGGGATATTGGCGTGTGGCCGGCCCTTTATGTCCTGGAAAGATGTAGCCATGGGTTGTAAGGGTACGTTTGCTTTCTCTCTCTCCCTCTCCACCCCTCTCTCTCTCTTTCACTTCCTTCATCACTCTATTCTTCACTCCTCTTTCTCTCACCGCTACCAAAATCCTTGTGCTACGAAAAGTTCCCGGGCACCATCGGACACCACGACAAACTACAGTTAGGTGTTGCTGCCACGTGTCGTCGCGTGGCTCTGCCACGTGACCAACTTGTTACCCGCTATTTGCTCTCATCCTTCCTTAAGTGCATTACTACCATTGCAATTACAGGCCCACTGAATTTCCGTTTCACTCGTGCTCGAATAATTTCCTACGTCCCATTTGATTGCGATGCACCCTGGCTCCCTAGTTTGTTTTTACAAGTGGGTCAATAATCTCCACTCCTTTCGAAACTCGTCGATCTAAACGATAACGTGTGTTCTCGAATGGTTAGCGTTTCCTGACTATTGCTTCAAATATTTTTCAGATTCTCTTCTTTTATAACCCTTTGCACTCGAAACTATTTTACTTATTTTTCTTCCGACCTAGAATAATTCCATTGTATTGGGATGGCAAGAAAGTAATTTCGGTATTCTAAGGTGAAACAAACCGAGTTTCTTTATTCAAACGATGAAGTATGATCAATAAAACATTTTCTTATTTATTCTTATTTGCAAAAGATCATCGAACAAAAGGGAAAATATCTTATTCATTAAAGTTCACTGCTTGGATAAAAAAGTTGGGCTCTATTTCACCTTAAAATACTGAAATCACTTTCTTGCCAACCCAATACATGATTTTTATCGTTTTATGAATATGAAATTGATATATATATATATATATATATATATGATACATTACTGAAATATTTAGTAATTGATTAGATAGCAACATATTTAATAATGTGAGTAATATTTTGAATACTGGTACAGCAATTTTTAGTGGCGCCTAGGAGTCACCATGCAAGTGCTAAGGGTTAATCAGGTTTTAACGATGCTTCGACGTCGTGCGTCATCAGTAGACTTCGGATCATTATGCAAAATAAACATTTTTTTCATTAATTGCATCAAACAGAAGTCAGATTAAAATGTCGTTCTTTCTGGAATAATTTCAGTGAGATGGAAATAATGTATGCATATTCTAAAATGCTCTGAATCTTTACACTGCTTTAAATTTTATCTAATTATTTCGATCATAAATGGATAAGTCACCAGCAACAATGTGCAGTTGTTAGAATATTTCTATTTCATTTGCTATTGTATCCGAACTCTTCCTGTATTGTACAGTGACTCCCACTAATACTCGAACGCTCTTAAAAAGACGATAACTTTTTAAATATTTGACGATGCGATTTGAACTTTTTTGGAAAGCAACATCCATAGCCTACGCTGTAGCAACATTTATATGAAACGTAGTTCATATCTAAACACGCATTGATTAAGATGAATACTCAACAATAATTTTGTTCGTAAAGGAACAAAAAAATAATATACATGGTCACGTACGATATTGAAGTACTCTCTATACATATAGCTAACAGTGGTATACATTTTATTAATATATTTGTTAAATAATACATTTTATATGGAATAATATCTAATTTTAACGTTACTTTAATATTCGGACACCCCTTCGAAAATTAGCCATCTTATATGGCACTAATATTTATCTAATATTTGGTGCAGTAATAATTTTGTACGATGAGAGATTTCTTCGTTAATTTATGAAGTTACATTTGTAACAGTTATTTTTGTTCAATTAGGGTCTAACATCTTATGCAAATTCTTATTGATTCTGAATATTTTTTATCAAAAAAATTTGCCCTAACATTCATGTCGCGTCGGTCATATGTACACTGAAATTATTGTTTTATGAAACTTGAAGATAAATTTTGAATTAATTATATACCAAATTTTATTTTTACTATAAATCAAACTTTGTTGGAATCAACAAGGTGTAAGAAGGTTTCTATTCCTATGTTTATTATTACTAAACTGCGGATCTTTATGCATTTATAGCAAAATTGAGAAGATGTAATTGAAAATTGTTAAGAATTTTTTTTAATTCAAGATGTCAATATATGATTTCTCCTGTATTAAAATCATTAAGGGAAAAAATAACATTCAATTTAGTTTCCATTTTTTGCAATCGATGCAGACAATTTTTATTTTGCATGAAGATCTGCAGTTTAATTATTACATACAATGTTCTAATGTGATGTGACTTTTATGAGCACTAGTGTGGCAGTCAACGTACCAACTATCTTTCCTGTATACATATTTATATTAGTTTATGAGCTTGCTAAAGAGTTCAAGAATTGGTTCACAATGCTGTTAAAAGAAATCAATTCTACTCCGGAGACTGTTATGATGCTCCAAAGTATAATAGTACGAAATACAATATTTACATGATCTCCATACTTAATAATATAGTGACACAAATTAATATTCGGGCGCTCTAAAAGAGACGATAACTTTTTAAATATTGTACTATACGATTTGAACTTTTTTTGGGAAGCTACAGCAATTAGTTTACTACAGGATGTGAAAAGAAATTTTTTCAACGATTACAAGTTGTCGGAATTGCAGAGGAAATGCTAAAAGTTGTATTTTGCAACTTCTTATGTGGGCCTGTATTGAAAATTTAAAAAGTATGTTTTGTAGATCTGTGTCAATTATATGCATTGTAAAAGTTTCATCGAAATCGGTTGATGGGGTAAAAATCGACAGGCATTGAAAGATGTAAGAATCTTTACATTTATTGCAGTTAGAAGCCGAAAATCGTGAAAATCTGTAGTTTTTGCCATTTTTAAGCGTTTGTTGCTCATTACAACGTTGAAGAAATTTTCAGAATATGTTTAATTGACACAGATCTACAAAACGTATTTTTTAAATTTTCAATATAGGACCACGTCAAAAAGTTGTAAAATGCAACGTTTAGTATTTTTTATACAATTTCGACCAATTGCTATTTTTGAAAAATTTTCTTTCCGCAACATGTAGTAAATTAATTGCTCTAACTTCTGAAAAAAAGTTCAAATATTCAAATATTTAAAAAGTTATCGTCTTTTTAAGAGTATTCGAATATTAATGGAAGTCACTTATGGTAGTCACCTTATTTGAATTAAAACAATAAATAAATAATTATTATATTATTTCATTGGCTAGCAATTTAATGGCTTACATTACAGTAATTTAATGGCTTAAAAGTTATTACTAGTTATAAAAAGGCTGTCAAAAACTTTCTACCTGATTTGCAACAAACTCGAGCGAAATAGAAATTTATTTACTTTATTAATATGTTTAATAGGTTGAAAATTATATAACAGCATTTTTTAATTCTTCTAATGCTTTTACTGTTTAAATTACACTTACTCATTTTTGTCATGAATGCATAAAATCCGCTGTCTAATGATACTGTTTATTTCAGTTGAAACAATATTGGTTCTGATATGAAGTTATGTTCCGTTAAAAACTCGTTACAATCATTTTATTATTTATTTATTTATTATTTATATGAAATTTAAGTAGTATTTTTTCAGTATTTGAATGAAATATTATATATATATATAATATAATACCGTCTGTTTTTGTATTTGATAAGTTGACAAATCGAAATTGTTATATGTCTATTTTTCTGTTTAAGAAAATTAATCTAATCGCTTCTGTCAATCGCTCAATCCCTGGACTGATACTACACAACAATACATTGTATAAATTCAACATAATTACAATACTTTAATATAACACTTCAACAAATTCGTGGTAGTTTAAACGATGAACGCGAGCGAACGTTTATAATATTCAACATGTTTAATAATTATGAATAGAGAGCGGATCTTTGTGCAAAATAAAAATGTTTCATCGGAATTGCAACAAACTGGAGTGACATACAAATATCCTTTCTCAATATGCTTAACAGGTTGAAAATAATATGACAGTATTTTTAAATTCTACTAATGTTGTTGCTGTTTTAAATCAAATCTTCTCATTTTTGTCATAAATGTATAAAATTTGTATTGAGCATAGTATGCGGCGAACGCGTAGTCTTTGTTTATATTCATAAAATCGAGTAAACATTTTTCGAGCATTTTGAACGTTCTGTGAATGCATCAACAAATTTCGATCGTCTGAAATAGGACGCTCTGTATGTATACGCGCAATTATTTGGGGCATATCTTTCGAAAAATGTGAAATACGTAAAGAAATATTTTCCATAAAAGTTATATGGTTTTGAGACGAACACGTAATAATGAGAAGCATTTTGCCTGCTTTGAAACAAATATTTAAATAGAACTGTATACTGTTTATCCCATATTTTAATGGCTCATGTCGAATTGTTTTGAAAACAGTACTTAAACTTGTATTTTGTATAAGCCATCATCAAGTTGTTAAGCTTCAAATTCGGTGGCGTAGCGCTGGCATTACTATGACTCGACGCATACTGCGAGTTAGTTGTATAGTCAGACTTTAATACGTTCAGTGCGCGCCAATGTTCATAATGACACACAAAACCTATACAACTTAGTTAATAATGCAAGAATAGAAAATACAGAGTTTGTCGTAACAATGATTTTTGCAACATTTTCGTACCTTGTAGATCATAATTTGGTTGACTTCACAGATTACACCCTCCGCGACAAAAAGATAACACGCTACTCAATTTTGTTAATTTTCGCAAATATAGTTGAATAACTAAAGTTCTCGTATTATACAGGGTGAGTGACGAATCGTGATCAGTAAAGATTACTCTGTTATTAGCAGTCCGATCGAAAATGTTTTTATCGGGTATAGCATGGTTTCAAGAGAGCTCTCACGTGATTATAACAAATTTGTCGTCAACTCTTTTTTTTTTTATTTTTCAAGGTCCCCTTCAATTTTTTCGGATACAGGCATAATTTTCCCAGATAGCACAGAGACATCTTGAAAACGTTTTAAATACGTCTGGTGTCGGACATTCGAGATATCTTATGGATGTCTTGAACGTCCTCCGAACGTATTCCGAACGGCCTACGAAAGTTCTCTCAACGGCTTTGTGACAAAAATGTACGTTTTAATAACGTCCCAAGAATGTACATTGGACGCCTAGAAAACGTTTTCTAGACGTCCAATGTACACTCTTGGGACGTTTTTAAAACGTACGGTTTTGTAACACAATCCGTTGAGAAAACGTTCGTAGGCTGTTTGAAATACGTTTTTAGATGTCTAATGGACATTCTTGGGATGTTTTTAAAACGTACGGTTTTGTAATACAAGGCGTTGAAAAAACTTTCGTAGGCCGTTTGGAATACATTCGTAGGACATTCAAGATGTCTTGCAGGTCCAAATATGTTAATTAAATAATTTGATTGGTCATGTGAAAATAAGAGACTGGAAGGGTCCCAGTCCCTTTTCGCATGACCAATCATTGTACAATATGTATACAGGGTGCGGCACCTAAAACAGGTCACCTGAATAAATCGTTTGCTTTTGAAGATGAGTGCTTTCAGACATTTTATTTTCTATTGCAGTTGACCTTGCGTGACCTTGGTTGACCTTCATAATAGGTCATTGTATTCGTCTTGAAATACACTATCACTCTGTATATATAAAAAAACTATACCGTTCCATTTAAAAAAACAGAGTCGACCTTCATATCTCCTTGACGTCTCCACCTATAAAAAAATTAATGACATCAGATTACGAGCCCCTCGATGTCAAGTAAGTTTGGTCTGATCCTTTTTTTTCTATCTTCAAAAGCAAGCGATTTATTCAGGTGACCTGTTTTATATATATATATATATATATATGTATATATAGGAAATAATTCTAGGAACAATTTATTAAAAGCGGTTTATTAAAATGGTAAAAAATCTTTATAAAAAGGAAAATAACAAAAACTAAAATTTTTTGTTTACGCCGGCCGCAATTCTGTCCGCCGCCTTTTTCAGCCACATTTGCATGGCAATCTCCGTTTCCCGTCTCCTTCCACCGACGCGTCCCTTTTTTGCAGCAGCCTGAATAAAAATTTCTCATTTTATAAATTTGTACATGAATCATCACTTTTATAATAATATTAAAATAAGGGCGATACTTACATACTACGAGGATGACGGTATTTAATTTATTGAACGGCTTCTTGCCCTTCCTGCCCTGCCAACTATACGTCAATGCCAAATTGTTTGTAATCAGCGTCGACAGAACTCTTTTTACAAATTGGTAGACGTTCTCGGCTCCGATTTTGTGTAATTACTGAACCTAAAATAAGAAGTTGTTAATATTACATTCTGCTAACTATATCAAAATGAAAGATCAATTTCAGGTATTTTAAGTTAATTTATTACACCAATAAATTTTACTTATGCCATTTTGAAATTGTTCATCGCTATTTAGGATATTCTCAAAAGTAGAGAACTCCTCGTCCGTGTTGAGCGGAATCTTCAGCGGCGAAAATCTCTGTAAAAACGGGACCCTATGGTCTTCTCCAACGGCTTTCTTGTTCCCCGCTTTTATTAATTTACGCACTTCTTCTTTCAAGTCCTTTAGCTCTTGAAATACATCGGTGAGGAGAGATCTGAAGACATCCCCTTATTGTTCCATGTTCTTCATAGTTTGTAGTAATGTCTCCAGGCTCTCCTTAATTTGTGCAGCTTCTTGGTTTTCTATTGACTATTTATTAGAAATTATATTTGTTAAAGTAAATTTACTTATTATCTCTAAAACATTTTTCTTTGTATATATATATACACGTGAAATTGAGATCTCTAAGTTTTATCAATTTTATCGAAACAAACGTAGTGGAAGGGCATAAGCAAACACAATAACTCTAACAAATAACACCAATTTTAATACTGACCGTTAGATTATGGGTATATAAGTAAAAACCACACTGTTTAAAACAATTACTGGAGAACGCTGGAGTCACGTCTTTATACTTTGATAGAAACGTCGCAAATGACGAACGCTCAGATCAGAAACAGAAGAGCAGCAATCCTATGAATAACTGAGGATCGAGGATCCCATGCCGCGAAAAATATACGTTATACGAGCTTGTTGCTCGCACCTAGTAGCAGATTTTAAAGTCTGTGAACAATATAAAATCGTTCTTTATAGCAATTTTATTTTGGAAACTAACGAGCCTGATAACTGCTGTCGCCTTAACGACGGCAAATATATATATATATATATATATATTGTTCTTATTTTTATAAAAATATTATACAAATATTATATAAATGAAAAGCGTGCGTTATAAGATATAGATTATTTTTTCCACCCACTTTTTATGTGGATTATTCTCCTTTTTAATAAAGCTTTGTCGTTTTTAATAAACCACATATATTGTGTGATTTGATCATATAATACATACATTACATATTTCCCATAATTAAACTTTATTTATATAAATGTCATTTGTCATGCGAAAAGGAACAGGGACCCTTCCAGTCTCTTATTTTCACAGGACCAATCACATATTGTATACTTAATTAACATTTCTGGACCTGTAATACTCCTCGAAAAAAACGTTTTCAAAATGTCTTATTTTGGATGTAAAACGAACGTTCCGAAAAAGACGTTTTCAAAATGTCTTATTTTGGACGTAAAACGAACGTTCCGAAAAAGACGTTTTCAAAATGTCTTATTTTGGACGTAAACCGAACGTTCCGAAAAAGAAGTTTTCAAAATGTCTTATTTTGGACGTAAAACGAACGTTATGAAAAAGACGTTTTCAAAATGTCTTATTTTGGATGTAAACCGAACGTTCCGAAAAAGACGTTTTCAAAATGTCTTATTTTGGACGTAAACCGAACGTTCCGAAAAAGACGTTTTCAAAATATCTTATTTTGGACGTAAAACGAACGTTCCGAAAAAGACGTTTTCAAAATGTCTTATTTTGGACGTAAAACGAACGTTCCGAAAAAGATATCTTCAAGACGTTTTTAATACGTCCATCCAGGACGTAGGACGTACGGACCTGAAATGGACGTAAAATGGACATCTTGAAAACGTCCTGTGCTATCTAGGCTTTTACGCCTATTTGTTAGAGGATTTCAAGGCGAATTCGGAAACGTATCATAACATTTACAAAATTGCAAAAACATTTGCTATGAGCACGTGAAAGTTCTTTTGAAACCATGTGTATGTGATAAAACCATTTTCGATCAGACAACTAATAACGGAGTAATCTCTACTGGTCACGATTCGTCATTCACCCTGTATATCATTACTCAGTTAGTAATAGGTTGTATCTGTGCAGGGTAAATGTTTATTTTCTGTCTATAGGTTTACGGTTAAGTCGAAAACGTGAAAATTAGTGCTGACCGCTGCGTTAAAATGATAGCACAAAGTAAAATTTGTGTGTTTCCAGTTAGTGTCAAGACATCAAAGTGTTCAGGTCGACAAGTATTTAATATTGATAGTGTTCTAGTATTGAAATATTGTGAATTTATCAACAATGGGACACATAATACTTGCATTGTAGTTGTCATCCACAATTTGAACTAGTAATAGACAAATCATGCGAATAGAATGAGTTGTGGTTAGGCCGTGAAGGGGGCGGAGATGGCCGGCCGTTAAGCCGGCCCGAATACGAAAATCCAAGAGTAGTCTTTCAAAATTCAAAGCTCACCTGATACATATACGTATGACCAGAGTGAGTCCCTGTTTTCTGTCTCATCTCCGCAGCGTGTTTACAAAAAAAAGTGAACAGACGCCGCGGCGCACAGTGTGCCAAATGGCCATTTTAGCTGGACAAAATTCACTTTCAAATAAACAAAAACTATAACTGTGGCAATATAATCTAAACTAATCATGTATTAAAAACCCTTGAATATTAAAACTTAATATTCTTTTGTTGAATGTTTACAGATCGTGTAAACTTCACGTTAAAGACGGACGGTTAACCTATAAATGAATAGCCACATTTCCATACGCGGTAGAAATATCTAAAAATTTACTAAGGAGTATTTAAATTTCCCATATATGACGGATATAGCAACTTAAACTATGTATTTTAACTTTAGTAATTCCAAATTATCGATAACTTTTCCCTATTTTTGTAAATAAAGTTTCAAAAATGGTATTTATTCTTCCACAGAAATGTCCATGTAGCTCCTCTTCGTTAATGAATTAGTACATGCCCCACGCGATGATTTTTACATATTATAAAGTAGAGACTCTCTAGTCTCATAGTTCGTTTTAATACCAAAATTGACTTGCAAAACGTTGCAAAACTATACTAATTTTTACAGTGAAGTTGCGTCGTTTAACGTTCACGCTCGTGACAATCACAGCTCGGGGCTTTGGCGTTCCGAACGCTGCCGATGCCGTCGCCACTTAGCGGTTTGTTTAGTCTACTCGTTGAAACTTATGGATTGGTCTCGTTCATTGTATATTTAAGGAATAAACAATGATAATATCCCCAACCTTTCGTCTGAACTTTTTTTCCTATGAAAATTCGTTTCGATTTTTCTTATATCTTTCAGTTTCGTTATTTTTATTGTTGATGTTGTTTTGTATTGTTATTGTTATTATTACTGTGATTGTTGTTAGTGTTTTATTGGTTACGTTATCACTTTATACGTGAAAACGTTACAACAAAATCTTCCAATATGTACTGCCTGTTATTTATTTTGTTTTTTATTTTTATTTTGCTGTAAACCTTTGCTGTAAAGTGAAATATTAGGGCGTAACGTAAATACGTTTCGATATATTCTATTTACATTTTTTTATAAGTTATTAATTTTACAAAACGGTGAAATGATAGTGTTGCATTTAAATTGACCAGAAGTGGCTTCTTATTTATGACAGAGATTGTATATTAGTAATAAGTCATAAACAAATTCTTATAATTAGAAAATGTTCATACTTGCAACCGAACGTTACTATTTAATACTTTGATTTTGATCTCTGTTATTTTTTCTTTATTATTTATATTTTTATTAAAATAATAAACTGTTATATGAAGTAGATTTGTTACTTATAAATTGAAACCTTACACTAAACCAAAGAATAATTCTTTCTCGTTAGAATATATCTGAATCTCCAAAAAAAATAAATTATTAAATTATATTTACATTCTCTTTGTCCATCATTAAAAATGACGTCTACTTTGATAATATCTACTATTTGTTAAATCATTCTGTACTACGTAGGTCCATTACAAACTTCGTTGCATTTCATATCTAATTATAAATAAATTAAAATATATTGTTTTACTAACAGAAACCAATTAATTGTTATAAGAATTTAATACTTATTCATATTTTATACAACTGTAAACATATTAATTGATAAATATAGAAAAATAGACGATTTAGAATATTGTCCTGTTAAAATGGCCATTTGGCACACTGTGGCGGCAGTACAAAATTTTCGTGAGATACGGCCGTCGTCAATAAGCAATTTAATGAATTATGCCGGGATCGGGGGTCGCTTATTGACTATTATTTATTTTATCGAGATTGCGTCGATGAAACAAGTACGTAGAATGTTTATGTTTCGTTCGTTGCATATCAGACGCATAATAAACACCGCTCTGTATGCCGGATGTATTTGTTTACATTGCCTTCCTCTCGGGACTAATTTTCTTAGCAAACATATTTTTTATATAATATATAAGTGTAATTATATTAAAGGGAGGAGATAATTAACCCGTTTACCCTCTCTAATTTTTCCATTCTCATGTACATAAATCATCACATATAGATAAGAAATGAATGTATCAGCATTTGTTCAACATTTTTTTTTGTTTTGCGTTTAGACAGACACATTTGGGAATATATACCAGTAGCTAAAAAAGATTAAGCAGTATGACCAGCCAGTATGAGTCAGCTGTAAAATTAGAAGGAACATGGGATCCAGAAATGGCGTACGTAGTTTCAAACATAATGTCAGTTATTGACATAAAGCCACATTCATGTATCGCGAACCTGAAGAAACACCAACAAAATCAATACACCCATCACGTCATAGGGAAAGCAATAATCTTGGAAACTTGAAACAGATATACGAAAACAAATGACAAGAATCGATTTAATATACAACAAAATTTGTTTATACCGATGGTAATGTTACGTTCAATGTTTAGTTTGCATTTCACACTTCTCAAAAATTTCTTTCTATGTAGATATAAAAATACCACACGTGCAGAAACGTCTCATTTTCTGGAACTATCAACCGTCGCAAATATCCCACAGAAACAAAATAATTAATCATTCTCTTTTTGCATACGAGGAATATATAAATATCCATAAAATAAATAATATAAATAAATAGGAAACGATGAAATAAATAATATAAATAAATAAGAAACGATGAAATAAATTAATATATAAATAGAGGAAATTATGAAATAATCAGATATCGAATGAAATAGTAAATGGACAGAAATATGAATAAACATTTTTACAATTTAATTATGTTACCAATGACTGCTGATTTGAATTTTACGAGTAATTTCGATTTTATTATAGTATTTTATTCGTAGCGCAATTGTAGTAAAGCTGTGTTTACACGCACTTAACTTTTCTATGTTCGGTACGGTCGGCGAGGTCACAATAAATAGCAGAACTACACGATCTAAGAAACAGCACGGATCCGAGGGTTTTGCTTAGATGAAGACTTTACTTTAGTTGAAAAAAGCTCTTGTAGGAATAAGTGAAGAACATGCGATGTGATAATATACCTAATGTGATATGGTAAAAAAAATAATACATTGTTGTTTAATAATCACTATTTGAGGATAAATTATCCAAGTGCGAACGACAATGGAAAATCTGTCTGTTTCGAAATGTTCGTTATTATTATGTAGGTACCATAAATGAATTGTACAGCTGCAATTGAAAAGTGCATTGAATACGGTTCCAACATTTTTCCTTGAATAGACATTATGACGCTTAAACAATGGATTCTTTCAATTCTGTGCATCGGAGTATAATCCGTTTTTTCATGTTTGCATTTTCAACAAAGATCCTTTTTCGTGAAGCGAAAACAATAGAAAGCATTAACAAAGAAAACTATGCACCAGACTTACATTGTTATTTCGAATATAACTTTCGGAGAAAGCACAATAATGTCCGATAGCTTGCATACTTCTATTCAAATATTCTCCCCACACAATAACGAGTACAATTTGCGCGATTAAAAATCGATAAAGCAACAATAAAACGTAACTTTTTTTGTGAGAGTTCGGAGTTTTCATTAACAATCCAAACAAGCTTTATAACTCATTTTGCGTAAATTACTACCCCTGGTAATAATTATTCGATCATACCAATCAAGTGTATACCATTGTACTTATTCATATTTTTAATGTGGAAAATATTTCCATTAACGATAAAGGCAAATGCAATGATGAAACTCGTCATATACTACAGGGTGTTCTAAAAATGTAATTTCAAGTAACTTTTTCCTTTGCGAAAATGTGCTCCGCGGCTTTGTTAATGAATTATTAATGAAAACAACGGACCAATCAGAGCTCGACTACAGCGGACGTATTCCGGCGTGGCGAAAGGTGCCGCTAAGCGTGACGTTGGCATCGGCCGAGCCGAATTCGACCGCTGTAGCCGCGTACTGAGTGGCCAGCGGTTTTTTGATAATAATTCCTTAACTAAGCCGTGGAGAACATTTTCGCAAAGGGAAAAGTTACTTGAAACGACATCAGGAATCACCATTTTCAAGGAAGCATAACGTTTTTCATCACGTACAGAATCAGGAAATTGGATACTGATTTAAGAAAGGATTTAATCATTCCAACGTATTGAGAACATTTTTTGGCAACGTCTATTGTGATCTTTATTAGTGAGTTTAATTCAAAAATTAAACATTTCTTCCGACCTAGAATATTGCCATTCCCTATAATTTTTCAAATTTCATGGATACGAAATGGGTATAATACCTCATACAATACCTATAAATGAATAGTAATTGATTAGATGCCGACACATTTTTAAAAAAAAGGATTCTAATGCTACATCAAGTTACTTAAATTTATTTATATCTAGCTACTCATGGCGAGCCTTCGGCACGCCCTCGCAGCCTGGCCCTCCCGGCGGGTTGCCCTTGCGGGCGGCGCACAATGCGCGCACCAATGACATCACAACTTTTGAACGACTGGACTTTCGCATGGACAGAATTTCATGTCAACCAAATAATTTATGTTCTAGTATTAACTTTGAAATCACAATAAATCTCAAGGTGTTTTACTTACATTTCGATTTCGATTGCAAGATCGATGTTAAATTAAACAATCAAAACAAAGAAATGCTTTGTTTCAATTGGTTTTCTGTCATATCACCATTTTTTCATTGCAATGCTTTATGATACACTACATTTTGTGTTTTGTTTTCTGGCAATATGATGGGATATTGCAACGCATCATATGATCGGTGCGTTTCGTACACACGCTGCAGCTGATCGTTCCGCCGACGTAGAACCATATCACGGGATTCGAAATTTTCACCAACGACGACAATGGCAACATCATCAATTGTTGGCGCATTGTAACGTCTTGCGTTTTCTCCCGCAGGCGTCTTATCGGCTCTGATTACA
>CM052190.1:15435689-15465759 GCA_028455805.1 Lasioglossum figueresi | reverse complement strand
AGGTGTTTTACTTACATTTCGATTTCGATTGCAAGATCGATGTTAAATTAAACAATCAAAACAAAGAAATGCTTTGTTTCAATTGGTTTTCTGTCATATCACCATTTTTTCATTGCAATGCTTTATGATACACTACATTTTGTGTTTTGTTTTCTGGCAATATGATGGGATATTGCAACGCATCATATGATCGGTGCGTTTCGTACACACGCTGCAGCTGATCGTTCCGCCGACGTAGAACCATATCACGGGATTCGAAATTTTCACCAACGACGACAATGGCAACATCATCAATTGTTGGCGCATTGAATCGTCTTGCGTGTTCTCCCGCAGGCGTCTTATCGGCTCTGATTACAATTTTGTGATTATCAGAGGGCTTGCGGTCCAGTGCGGTTTTAAACAATGCAATCAATTCATTGTGTTGATGAAAAAAAGTGTGCAGTTGTTCCACAATTGGTCTTTTCATCGAACTGGTGTGTGCACAACGCTGATCTACTTCTTGTGGCGAATTGCCCATGAAATAAATCTGCAGACATTTATAATCTGCATCCAGCGACGGCAGTAGCGAACTTGCTCGATGATACACTTGACCTTGAATCTTGAAAGTGGGCATGAAATTGTCCCGAACCACATATGTTGCGCCAAATGAAGTCATTTGGAAGCAACTGTTGTATTTCTGGATTTGTGTCAGGAATAGTGTGGAATCTGCTCCTGTTCCAGAAACTAATGAGCGCAATGGCTCTGGTCGTGGCACCAATGGCGCCAATTTGACTTTGCCACTTGCGCAACACAATCCAGGTGTTTCATTTTTGTATCTCAATGCCTTACAATGTGGGCACACAACGCTCATGGTTCCAATAGCAACGGATTTTTCTGCACTGTAATCAATTGTCATGTTGTAACGGAATGCAGCTCGATGAGTATTCAACGCAACATTTGTTTGTCTTCTTGCATGATTATTCGAATTCATTGTCGCGCGATTGGTTTCTCTACTGATTCGCTCATTCGATGCATATCATCTTCGTTTCCATTTTCTCTTTCATGTGATGTACGTGCTGAACGTATTTGGGATAATCTATTGCGTTCAATTTCACGTCGCTCTTCGCGTTGCTCTACAGTTCGATTAGATATCTAAAATTCGTTTGCCGTGTAGCATTGCGAGTTCTGCGACTTAAATTGCTCCGTCTTATTGGCGGCAATTGCAATGCGATTAAATTTTGTCAATTCAAAACAAATTTTGTCGATTGCGACACAATATGTACGGTCAATAATAAAAGAAAAAATAATAAAAATAAATAAAAATAAAAATAATATTGAAATATTGTCGGAAACCAACAGAGTACAACGGAGGGCAACAGAACGGGTAGAGGTTTAGCAGATTTGGGAAAAATAAGAATAATAAAAATTAATAAAAATAAATATGAAATTGAAATCTTGGTGGAAACCAACAGAATACAACAGAGTACAACAGTACGGGTAGATTTAACAAGTGATACCATAAGGTCAATATGAGACAATATTGGTCAATATCCGCGTCCGCTACGCATATTAATACCGCTCGCGCAACACCTTACTTGCGAGAAACTCGCTACGTCGCGGTGTCCATCTGGCGGTGGCCGCGGTAGGTGACGTCGTCGTGGCCCTCTCGCGGCGGTCGCGGTGTGGCTAGTCTCATTTTGTCCCAAATTTTGATGTTTCCGGGCAAGTATTCCAATTTTTTTTACTCTAAAAACCTGATTCGGACCACAACGAACATTTTTTTTTTAATGAGCCAAATCGGTCCAGCCGTTCTCACGTGATGCCGTTACCAACGAACAGCATTTCATTTTTATTATATAGATTTCCTCACAGAAGTAGACAGTTTAGTATTTTATATTTGGTAATATATGAACCAGAAGAATCCATCGTTATACCACATTTGTCTAAATAATCTTCTTTCGTATTTAATATACGCTCAAATAATTTCCCCAATAACCACATTCACGATTTTGATCGAATATTTTCTGCCACGGGTAGTATTCGCTTGTATAAATTCTTTACGAACTTCAATGTAGACATAACAAATTGTTCATGCAAATTTCCATATTTATAAGTTCTTTTGTGACAATCAAAACGAGAATAAAATTTTTTCTGTCCACTAGAATATTCTCCGTAGTAGGAATAAAATAAAAATCCTACTAATTGTAAGGAAAAGCCGTAACGGAAAAGCAGTTTTATTAATGTATTTGGGTACACGGATATCCAAAGGTTAACGACTGACGTGTTTGTCGCGCGCGCTCGTTTCGATCTGCTTTCTTTTTGCAATTCGTTTGCGATCATAATTTTATAATTCTTCTGTTATTTCTGATTCTCTACTTTTATAAATTTAACTATATATAGGGTTGTCTGTTAATATGCACGCATACATACATACACCATGCGCACTTCAACCCTATATAATTTTTTTCAATTCACATTTCTTTTTACGGAGAATAATCGCAGATATAGGAAATACGTAATCATAAAAATGTAAGTGGGTAATATTCGATAATACAAAGAGAGAAAGGGAAAGTTAACAAAGTGGTTTGCTCTATGAAAATATTGTTTACAATTTTACTACCTCTACCGCAATGGTGGTTACAAGGCGAGCACGGTTCAATGAGTTATGCTCTATTTCTTCTGTTTTGCCCAACAAAAAATTACGATAAAATTCATGAACATTCTTCCTCATAACGCACACGACAGCGAATTATTTCAGAATTTTCGGTTGCAAACTCGATTTTTAAAATAATTCGTCAACATGAAATTGCCAATTTTATATTGAAATTCCAAAACACCACGTTTAGATTACTATGTTAGTTGTGTCTCATCGCGAACGTGTTTAAAAAATTGGAAATCTCCAAGAACTTGAAAAAATGCAGATTTTGTATTGAAATTTTAGAGATACCAGTTTTATAAAAATTCAGTAATGGAATATTGTTGAAATCATTGTCCTTAATTTCTTTTCACAATTTTTTACACACATAGCGCATCGTAGTTAAAAAATAGAAATAAATTTTGTCGATATTTCCTTACTTTTTTGTAAGTGTATTATATAATATTAAACATTTGTATATATTCATAAAAATAATGTAAAAATTAAAAAAAGCAATATCAAATATTTTATTCATTAGAATAAAAATCAATTTGTTTTGGCGACCGTTTTCACCATCTTATCCGACTATACCCGTATAACAGAACACCCTTTGTAATTTCAAGTAAAAAGGACATCCTGATATTGGGCAAATATGAAAAACTTGATTTTATGCAAAATTTTAACGTCTCTGTTTTAACTTTAACAAATGATACTCGACCATATGAAAGCGTGGAACATTTAACACTAACCGTACTACGACCGAGGTCAGATGAACGGTTTCGCATTTTTTATTCCGTTATTCATAAAATAACAAATAGATGATTTCATTAGAATTTATTGACTCCTTGCCATATCACTTTATTTACAGTTACAGCGATTAAATCGTTTTTGTCCCTAAAAATGTCGTAGAAGAGAAAAGAAAATTTATATTTTTTGTATGCCTACATTTATTTTAATGCTTAAACCTTGATTACAGACGAATCAAATTATATTTTTAAATAAAGGCATAACATTCATAATTATTAGACTTCTGAAATCTTCATGACGAGTGTGAGTTGTTAAAATATGGCAAGGGTTTAAATAAATCTCTGCATTCAAGCACATATTGCTATATAAATTGCAAAAAATATAAGTAAATTCAATCTTGCAACTTTTATGAAACAATGTATGCCAGTCAAGTTTTGTGGTCGGTACAGATAGTGTTAATGGAATTACAACAATCAGAACTTCTTGATTTGGCTACAACAAAGTCGGAACAGCAATTGGAAGATTCTATTTTAATAATTACCCTCGGTTGCCGAGGGTTGGGGAGTAGTTTCTGGCAGGTGGCAGCCGAGCCGTCGCTGGAGATCAGTAATACGAAAATGGGAAGATTACGGCTGCGACGTTCTGTATACCTGAAGTGACGTGGAACATTGGCTTGAGAGCCAAAACGAAAATCAGAGAAAAACCTGCCACATCAGTTACCACTCGACCCTGTTATGTAATAGTGGCGCATAATAGAAATATTATTATATAAATACATATAATATATTATATATATAACAAAAATAAATATATAATAATATATAATAATAAGTAATAATAATATATATAATAATAATAAATATATATATATACAGGGTGTTTCGTCTAAAACAGGACACCTAAATATCTCCACTATCTCTGATAATACAAAAAATGTTCCTAACATAATCTAAATGCTTTCAAAAAACGAATCAGATGGAAGAATCGTTTTTAATGAATTGTAATTTTTTAATCGTTTTTTCAAGGTCACTCGTGTTTTTTTACATATATACACACATTTTTTGTTGTTGTATGTTATAGCAAGCATTATTGTGCATTCATCCATGTTTAATAGCACGACCTTGAAATGACCGTGAACTCTAAAATTTGCTAATTAATGCAGAACTTACTTTCAGCGACAGACTGCACCATTGCATTGATACCAATAGCAATCACAACAATAGCAATCACTTTGAACACCTTCTGTAAATGCAAGTTTATTTCGCCTTTTTTGTCATAAATGACCTTTGCTGACCATCAAAGACCTTCATGTTGCACCTCGTTGGATTCGTCTCAATGACCACTATCAGAAAGCAGGTAGCAAAATATAGCATTCTATTTAAAAAAATAAAGGTGACCTTCACATTTTTGAAACGACACCACCTAGCAACAAAAGATTAACTCTACAATACGGCCCCTGTTATCCGATGCAACTTTTATTTCAAAAACTTTTCTACTACTATCATACTTTCGGAGTTATTGGAGGTGGGAATAGTTAGTGCCTCACCCTGTATACAGGGTGTTCATTTGACAACTTTCCAGCCGAATGGCAGAGACTACGAGTGGTGTCTCTCAGTCTTTAATGATTGTTTAAACGTATTTAAACATTCGTAACGCATTAATTAATACTGGATATCGTTGTATTCAGGAAAGTCTACAGAATCTTTTGCTGCAAAGAACAATTCAATATCTTTTATAACAACATCACAATATTTGTTTAAAGATGAAAAATATGTTTTTTTTTCAAAGTCATGTTTCTCAAAAACTGTGCGTGTACGAAAAAAAAATTAAGGGCAGATTCGGAATCAGCGTAAAAAACTCTATAAGGGACACCCAACAGTTATAGCGAAACATAAAAAAACTTGAAATTTGTTGGACAGTGTAATCGAGGTTCTACTGTACATGATTTTGTGTCCTGTTTGAGTTTGTTATCTTGTTCTTTACAAATTTGTTTTCGTCGCTACTAGTTGCGCGTAACGTTGAACAATGGTTTTAATTAATATTTTAATTCGAAAATTAAACGTTTCTTCCGACCTGAAATATTTCCATTCCTATGATTTTTAAAATTTTATAGATATGAAATTGTTATAATACCTTTTACAATACTTAAATGTTTAGTAATTGATTATATACCGACGTATTTAATAATGTAAACAATATTTTGAATAATGGTAAAGAGATTTTTAGTGGCGCTTCTCTCTCTCAGAGTCACCATTTGAGTGCTAAGGGTTAAGTAGTAAATCATAACTAAAGATCTGCGTTGTTTTCTACGTATGGCCGACTGTTGAAGAGATTATAGCCATGGAACTGCATTTACTGTTGGCTTGTCGCACGTGGTGTCTGTGTGTCCGAATTAGAATTAGTCGACCATGCCATTCATAAAACAGTTCAGTCGACCACGAAGATGGTCGATCTACAAACAGTCACGCTAATAGCTTTGTAATACAATAAAGCACCCTGTATACAGCCACTGGTCAAAGCGATAGTACACTCTATTAATTTATATTAATGAAATTCATTGCATACACATCGTTTTACACTGTTTTTGTTTAGACAGTCCAGTTAGCTAAAATCAACCATGCGGAGATAGTAGCTAAACCATTACTGTTCATCTATGTACACGTACATTATACAATACATATGTATGTACATGTACGATACATAGTAATTATTAGATGGCGCAGCTTTATGCAAAATAAAAATTTTCTATCTGAATTGCAACAAACTGGAGCGAAATAGAAATTAATTTACATTGTCAATAGGTTTCATAGTTTGACAATAATATGTATATAATACAATATTTTCAAATTCTTCTAATGTTTTTGGCGTTTTAAATTACACTTACTCATTTGTCTCATAAATACATGAACTCTGCTGTATATTAATTATAATATACAGTTAATTTTAACAGAACTTATTTGTTAAAGTAATCCTCATTATTATTTGTTCAAGTAATTTTCATTTTTAATCATCGAAGACTGTTTTTTCGAGATATCTCATTCAATGGTTCAGATAATCGAGATTCGGGTAAACTTTACTTTGCCAAACTTAAAATTTGTGCCTTTCTCCTATAAATTATGATGTATTTGGTATGTAATCCAGTAGGTTTGTACGCGGGCAAACTCAGGCGAAGTTTCGATCCTGTAGGATCAATGGTTTAGGAGTTATGCTTGCTTAAAGTTGAAGCATTCTCCAGTATTTTTGATAGGTAAGGGCGCTGCCATATTGGTTTTTAGTGACGATCACGCGCCGCTTACCGAGCAGAACCGCTACTCGCGCAGTGGCTCAAGTGTATAAGCGGCTCTCGGCTCTCGGCAGGGGGTGTAAGCTGAAATGCAAATAATTCAACCACTATGTTTCGGCCCTGGGACTGCGGCGGCGTTGGTGTTCTCCATCACGTGATGGGGGCGCATGCGCAGAACGCTTGCTTTGCTCTGTTAAACGTTTATCAGTTGATCGACGTGTATCCCCACTGATTCCTACTCTTTGCAGTGCCATTACGCTTTTTTTTAGCAATTTGGCGCCCATTCTGAATTAAATTCAATTTCATTGTTGCGATTGTTGTGCAGTGAATTTCAGTATTGTACTGTTTTATGTTTTCGTGTCGAGTTGTATTTAGTCTGGTTTAGTCATATCGAGTAATTGTGCAGTATCGTCACTGCTGGATGTGGCTGAACAAAAATGTAAATGTAAAAAAAAAAAATGTAATAAACATTTAATTTTAATTGAAGCTGTATACATTTATATTCTATCCTTTTCTATCCTTTTCATTTGAAATATTAATTGTACGCTTGTACATTAAAGTAATATAGCTATTACGGTGTATAGAGTTGTGTGAGTCACGCGAGTACTGAGCATAAGTGCATGAGTAGCGTTTATATCTATATATACTGTCATTAGTTTGTCCCTGGGACACAGAGAGCGCTGAAATTCGTGTTTCATTTTTAACACGCCAGCTTACACCCCCTGGCTCTCGGGTTCGAATCTTGCAGGCACCTCTGAAAATATTTTCATTAGAAAAGGTTTTCAGGTAATATCTAAACTGTGGTGTCCCAAGGTGGTTCGGAACCCACCTTAATAAACTGTAGGTCTCGCTGAAATTAGGCGTTAGTGAGAGCGGAAGAATAAAAAATAAGATATAAGATAAATGGATTTGAAACCCTGAGGGGACCAAATATTATTTTATAAACTTACAAAAAATGATAACTGTCCAAATATTTTTGAGTGGCATTTTACAGGTGTCAACAAGTGGAAAGCATGAAGTAGAGATACGAACAAACGAACAAAGAAAAAAGATAAGAAAAAGGAGAAGTGGGAGAATTAGGGAAGGCCGTAAGTAGGAGAGGGTAATTTTACTGGCGTGAGTGATGGGGTTGCGCGGATGGTTGCACGTGCCGAATAGGTAGAAGCGTACCTCCATTAGAGGAACTCTGCCGTCGCCATATACGGCCGTTATTGCGGCGAAAATTTTTACTTAAATAAAATTTTTACCCAACTCTGTATACAGTCGCAATACAGTTTACTCGCGTTTATTCAATTCCGAAGTAACATCAATTTTTTAAATACGCGTACAATGTGTTAGATTCAATATTTTTTTTACACTATACAAGGTGGAGCAATAACTTTGGCCACCTTGAATATTTACGTTATTTGTAATAATATGAAAAAAATAATACATGTATAAATTATAATTAAATACATATAAATTACATTGTGTAGCAACAAGTCGTACGATAAATGGTAACTCATTAATACATGCAGGCATTTTTAGACAGCGGATTTTATGCATTTATGATGAAAGTGAGTAGGTGTAATTTAAAACAGTAAAAGCATTAGAAAAACTAATTTAACTTAAATTTAAATTTGTTTATAATATGAATTTGTAAGTGATATATGTTTACATCGATATGTACACTTGAAAGAAACTTTGTGTTTGTAAAAATAAGATGCTACCACATGAATAGCCTCGCATTGTTTAGTCACGGTTAGTTGTCGCTTTGCGATAGATCAGGCAAGACATATTCGCAACAAGTCTACATTTCATATCTACGTTAAGTACTATATCCATTATTTTTTGTATCATTATTATCATTGTGCTAATATGTGTCGTAGAAAGTCATTGATATTGAGGAAATTGGAAAAATTAAAGTTTTAAAAGACGAAGGGAATTCAAACCAAGAAATTGGGAAAAGAATTAACAAGAGTGCTAAAGTAATTAATAATTTCTGTAATAACCCTGGAAGTTATGGAAAGAATTATAAAGGGAGAACAAAACGAGCTACAACGGAGGGGGAAAGGAGATCAATTTTACGTAAAATTTCGAATGCAGCAGTTTCCTCTAAGAAGGTCAAACAGGAAGTTGGAACAAAAGCGTCAGTTTCAACTATTAGACGTGTCATATAAAGTGTTCCATACATAAAATCCAAGAAAATGCAAAGAAAACCTGCGTTAATGAAAAGTCATATTGAAGCCCGACTCCAATTTGCTAGAACGCATATGAGTTGGACTGAACAATGGCACAATATAATCTTCTCACATTAGAAAAAATTTAATCTGGATAGACCAGACGGATTTTCCTACTACTATCGTGATTTAAGGAAAGAGAATCGAATTCTTTCTCGACGTCATTCATTTGTTATTTGGAGTATTTGTGGCTATTCAAGTGATCAGCACTGTATGTAGGTCACTTTCAGTTTTATGCAGAATTCGATACTCCTTAAATTCATGATACAAAAAGTAAGTCTTTCCGTTTCATGAAATCAAGGTGTCCTTAAAATCTCCGAAATGCTTTCGCGCATATAAAAAGTGTTCACATCACAATACATTTCCCCCTCTATACCATGCAACTTTTGTATATGTATATCATTTTTCTATATCGTTACAAGTAACGGAAATATTTAAGGTGAACAAAGTTATTGCCTCACCCTGCATAATAGAAGAAAAATTTCATCCTGTTAGTCGTCTTCGAACAACCTTGAATGATCTTCAGTTTGATCTTCGAAACTGTATTTAACGGGTTTCCAAGGTAGAGTACAATGCGATCGAGTGATTCAATAATTCAGGAATCGTTAAGTTACGAAACACATCATAACTCTTAAGCCGATAACAAAATATATCCTTTTGGCTGGGAAATCTACACCCGTGCTTGTCAACTACTACATGATGGATGAGAAACGATCATACAAGAATATCGCTCCATCACACTTAAAAGCAATTCATTGCGGTTGCGGGCCCCCACCCGGAATGTCATTCTCCACGTAACAAACACAATTAAAGAATTCCACGGGACACGAAGACGGAAATTATATTAAGTACCGGAAATAGTTCGTGCGTTATTTCATTCAATAATTAATTCAAGTCGAATATTTATTTTACAAATACAATGGAATCTCGATTAACCGAAATGAACAGGAAAACATGATGGTTAAAATATTAGAATAGTTACTCGGTTATAATTCGATTTTTATTAATCTTTACAATTAATAGTCATGCATATAGATCTCCTTTGATTGGACTATTTACATCTGAAGCATACTGGGATAATAAACACTTCCGACATCGAAGGTTCGGATAATCGACTACCGTACGAAGTAATATGGAAAAGTTATTTAGTATGTTATTTAGTTAAAAGTAAGCGTCTTGCATTTCGATTTATATCCATGTTTTATTGCCATTGAAGATGCTAACAAATAGACTGCATATCTTTATGCCAAATAAAATTTTTATATATCAATTGCCATATAATATTTTATTATAATTTTTATTTAAAAATTATTTAAATAATATTTTATTAAAATTATAGAATAAATAATATTTTATTATAATTTTTATTTAGAAATTATTTAAATAATATTTTAGCTATAGGAGCTAAGTAAAAATTTATTTTCCTCATTAATGATTTTTATATGTTAACAGCAGTATAGCAGCATTGTTTAATCTTTTTAATCTTGCTCCTGTTTTGAATTACACCTACTCATTTTTATCATAAATGCATAAAATCCGCAGTCTTCTAATAAATGAATAGTTATGAATAGTTGTGTTATTAATTTGAACGTTAGAATACAGCAGGTGATATGTATTTGTAATATTTGTGAATAATATTCTGTTAATCGTAGGCCTTTTCAAAGACAGTTTAAATGATATTTAAATATCTTACAGTAGAGAGAGAGCGAGAGAACGAGAGAGAGAGAGTTCGCCGTCGGCAAATATGTCTAATACATAATATGATCATATTATTATTATACATGCATATGTACAGAGTGTGCCAAAAATGTTGTACTTCCTTCGAAGGGATGATTCTTGATGTCATGTCATTTGAAGTAACTTTTTCCTTTGCGAAAATGTCCGCGGGTATACATACAGTGACTCGGATTAATATTCGAACGCTCTAAAAAAGACGATACCTTTTTTAACATTGTACTATACGATTTAAACTTTTTTGGGAAGCTAGTGCAATTAGTTTACTACAGGATGTGAAAAGAAATTTTTTCAAAAATTGCAATTGATCGGAACTGTAGAAAAAATACTAAAAGTTGCATTTTACAACTTTTTTATGTTGGTCTATATTGACCATTTAAAAAATACGTTTTGTAATTCTGTGTCAAGTAAACATATTCTGAAAATTTCGTGAAAATCGGTCGACGTTGCAATGAACTACAAACGTTTAAAAATGGCAAAAATGACAGATTTTCACGATTTTCAGCCTCTAACTGCAAGAAACCTAAGGATTCTTACATCTTTCAATGCCTGTCGTTTATTCCGCATCAACCGATTTCGATGAAACTTTCACAGTGCATATAATTGACACAGATCTGCAAAACGTATTTGTTAAATTTTCAATATAGGCCCACATGAAAAAATGTTTCTTCTCATCCTGTAGCAAACGATAGTAATGTCTCGATCGACGCACTAGCCTCTGGAGGATTCGTTTGCGTTTATCCCAGACGGGTAGCTGTTTTTTGAGCATCAAAGGCCGAGCCGAACGTAGAAAAGGATAGCGCGTGTAAAAAGAGATGGAGCGAGGCCGAAGCGACTGCGACTCTCCGCGTCTCCTTCTTTCCATTACAGAAGTAAATATCATCGGAATTATATCATATTTGGTATCATTTTGCATTAGAAAATGCCACGAATATGTTGGTGAAAATTTCATAAAAAAATAAGTGATAATAAAAGATATATTATTTTGCTACTACATTATGATGACGCACGGGCCTTTGAACTGTGCCGACGACTGCGACTTTCCGCATCGCATTAGTAGTGGTTCACACCGATATACCCGAGCCGAGATCAGATTACACAGTGGAGGGGATACTTTTTGCGTTTATCGCCTACAGCCTTTTTTGCGTCGATCGAGATATTACTGTAATTGTTCTCACTTCCCAAGAAAGTTCAAATCGTATAGTGAAATATTAAAAAAGTTATCGTCTTCTGTAGAGCGTCCGAATATTAATCCGAGTCACTGTATACTCTGTGATTGGTTCGTGTTTTTTTTTGTTAATAACTCCTTAACAAAGCCGCGGAGAATATTTTTGCAAAGGAAAATGTTACTTCAAATGACTTGAAGAATCACTCTTTTCCAAGGAAGTACAACATTTTTAAGACACTCTGTAAACTTGATGTATGAACATATTAATTTATTGAATAAATGCATTCAAAAACATTGAAATTTAAACTTACACCAGTAGAAGAATTAATCTTCACATCCGATTTCGTAAAACAATGCACAAAAGTTACAATCAATTCTTGGAGATACAAAAGAGAGTAAGGTAAATCAAAAGCTCTGTAAGATTCACAATATTCATGTTTATGCAGTGCATTCTACATGAAATTCCTTAAATTCTCACGTTTGATTATTCCATTTATATGCATTTTGAAAATTTCTAAACGAAATGGATATCTCATATTCCTACCCTCTCCTCTTCAGGTGTCACTGTTGAAGCTTTCGGGTGTGAGCCAGGTCCTTTTAGAATTATTTTTTCAGCGTTTTGCAAGTACGTGGAGTATTATAGTGGACTAATATATGTATGTAGTAGAGTGTTTAGCTGACCAATTGAAAATTCCCTTGTTAGATTAATGAGCAATGAATCGAAACATGAGCTAGCGTCACTATACATAGTGGAGCACCGCAGACACACATCAATATCACTCCGGCCTCTGATAAAGCTTGATAAAGCAAGTGCAATAGGAAAATTAATTTCATTTGCGTTACAAAAGTGTCGCATTAATTTCACGCAACTACGAATATAGGTGTTAATTCAAAATTGTTCGAACACTATGTAAAAGAATAAAATATGTTCAAAGTGTGTGTGGTTATAGTTCGAAAGTAGTGGTTAAATTTCACGTGAATATTTTGGAGGGCCAAAAAGTTGGTAATATCTAGACTGCGGCTATGCAGAAATAAAAATTGTCTAAATCAATCGCAAAGAGCTGATATCCAGCAGAAATTTCTTTTGCGTGTATAATAACTTCAAAAAGCTGTAAACAATACATTGACAGTCTTTTTTTCAATCTTTGTACTCTTTTCAATTATACCTATCCATTCTTGTTATAAATGCATAAAATCCACTGTCTAGTAATAATGTTTACCTTGAGTAGCAGAAGATACTAATACGTTCATAGAAATGTCATTAAAAAATTGTCAAAAATCTGGAAAAAACGCATTTTCTTATTAGCAGTTGGTATGTATATTTCTGTCATACTGGCTGTGCCATGTTTAAGGTGCTAAACTTTGTCGATGTATTCTATGGACCAAAATAAGAAAAAAAATGTAATATAAACATACAATGCTCAACGATCTACTAAAATATTATAAAACAAACTATGGAATTCAAAGGGAACGCAATATTTATACATAATGTATTAGTATAGTTTTGTGCGAGCTGATTTTACTCTCTGCAGTCGTGAAATAAGTACTAAATTATAATTATTAGTCAGCGGGTTGTATGCACATTTATGGCGAAAATAAGTAGGTGTCATTTAAAACAGCAAACACATTAGAGGAATTCATAAATATTTTTTAATTATATTCAACCTATTAAACAGATTAAAGAAGGAAATAAATTTCTAATTCACTTCAGTTTGTTGTAATTCACGTAGACAATTTTCATTTTCACAAAGATTCGCTGTCTACTAATTATAAATACTGATACCAATTGTAATACTAAATTTGAAGATGCAACTAATTTCAAAATGGCTACCGTCGTTAGCCATACAAAATTGGCAACAGTTCGAAATGGAATTTATCAGTGTATGAAGTTCATTTGTATTTTATTGTATCCCAACGAAACGATCACTAATTTTAGTATTAGTAAACGCGGCTCGCATAAACAAACCAAGTATAAATACTGCAATAGTCTTTCAACAACTAAATGCATCTGTTCCCTTCGAAGTTTATCCTTCTGTTAGTAATCTTTCAATGAAACATTAAACAACCTGTGCTTATACAATATTTTTCTCTTATGTAAATGGATAGAATACATTGACAAAGTTTGGCACCTTAAGACTTGGACACCCAGTATAACAAGGTGAGCGATTTGTTAACCTGACATCGGAGATTATCTTTTAGATAATACTTAGGTTCAAACCTTAGGCGTCACTAAAAATTGCTCTACCGTTATTCAAAATATTGTTTACATTATTAAATATGTCGTTGTCTAATCAATTACTAAACATTTAGGTATTGTACGAGGTATTATACTAATTTCATGTCCATAAAATTTGAAAAATCATACGTAATGGAAATATTCTAACTAGGAAGAAATGTTTAATTTACGTGTTGAAATAGCTCCGAATGTAAAGGGTTAATACAGAGCAGCCATTTTACAGTCAGCCTGTAATGTCGTTTTACGTTGTGGGATCGAAGTTGAACGAAGTGTTGCCAGATTGCTCGAGCATTCGATATTAGAGCGACTGAAGAAGTTAACAAGGAAGAGCGATATTCAAAGGCGAGTCGTTGAAACGAATAAACGGAGGCTCTTGGTATTCCCCGAGCGATCGGAGAACGATCTTTGTGGAGGAACCAATTGGGAATCAAAGTTCGTCTTCGCAGGCTGTCAACAGACACAGCAAACCAGCCTGAAACGTAGATCAACAGTTTCTAGCATGCGCGGGAGTTTTATTTCGTTCAGTCTTACAAATTGTTAGTCCAGATCGGTATATGGTCGGCAGAGGATAGGGGAATGGGTGAAGTTGAGCATGGCGGCTGAGTATAGTGTAGATGGTCTGGATCGATGAGAGAGAGCGGCTTGGTCTGATTGGCGGGGCTGCGGGGGCGGAACACCACGTAGCCAATGAGCGTGTCTATCCTTCGTGTCTATCCGGACACACAGTGGTAACGAAATCACTGATTTTTACGCTCGGCAACCGTCAATTTCGGCTTAACTGTAAATACCATAAAGCGAATCATCATGATTTATGGATCGTTCACGCGTCACCGTTCTACCACTCGATAAGAATTCGATGTTTTTCAGCGACACACTGCTCTGCAGCCTTGCACCAAATAGCGAATTATGCTCTCCTACTTTTACGGGTAAGAGGATAATGGAAAACGTTCAGACCAAAAGGATTTCGTTACAGAATGCTTCATTTAAGAACAAACACTTCACAGTGTGTAACATATTTTTTGTTAAACAGTTCTCCTTTACGAATCTGAATAACCAGTCAAATCAAGTTTTATTCGATGCGTCATCCATTTTATTATTATAAAGCTGTCTTCTATTTCCGAAAATGCTAATGAATAATTAACCCTGCATTACAGTTTATCAAGTAAAATACGTTGCTAGAAATATTGTTTTAATCGTTCCAAATATTTGAATTGGAATTAATAATCCTTAATCAAGTATTATTCGATGTGTCATCCCTTTCAATCTTAGAAAGCTTTCTTCTATTTCTGAAAATTTTTACGCCCGACAACCGTCAAATACCATAAAACGAGTCATCATGATTTGTGGTTCGTTCACGCGTCACCGTTCTACTACTCGATAAGAATTCGATGTTTTTCAGCGACTCACTGCTCTGCAGCCTTGCACCAAATAGCGAATTATGCTCCCCTACTTTTACGGGTAAGAGGATAATGGAAAACGTTCAGACCAAAAGGATTTCGTTACAGAATGCTTCATTTTAGAACAAACACTTCACAGTGTGTAACATGTTTTTTGTTAAACAGTTCTCCTTTACGAATCTGAATAACCAGTCAAATCAAGTTTTATTCGATGCGTCATCCATTTTATTATTATAAAGCTTTCTTCTATTTCCGGAAATGCTAATGGATAATTAACCTTGCATTACAGTTTATCAAGTAAAATACGTTGCTAGAAATATTGTTTTAATCGTTCCAAATATTTGAAATGGAGTTAATAATCCTTAATCAAGTATTATTCCATGTGTCATCCCTTTCAATGTTAGAAAGCTTTCTTCTATTTGTGAAAATTTTTACGCCCGACAATCGTCAAATACCATAAAACGAGTCATCATGATTTGTGGATCGTTCACGCGTCACCGTTCTACTACTCGATAAGAATTCGATGTTTTTCAGCGACTCACTGCTGTGCAGCCTTACACCAAATCGCGAATTATGCTGTCCTACATTTACGCGAAAGGGGATAATGGAAAATGTTCAGAGAAAAAGGATTTCGTTACAGAATGCTCCATTTTAGAAGAAATACTTCTTTGTGTAATATATTTTTTGTTAAACCGTTTTCCTTTAGAAATCTGAATAACCAGTCAAATCAAGTTTTATTGGGTGTGTCATCCCTTTCAATATTATAAAGCTTTCTTCTATTTCTGAAAATTCTAATGAATAGACTGCGGATCTTTATGCAATTATGGCTTTTGAAAATATTCGAAAAGTTGAAGGATATAAAATATAACAGAATTTGGTACGAATTTCATTTAGTTTCGATCTAAAAAGGCTAAGGTCGCGAAAAATAAGATTTCGTTTGATTCGAGTTTCTTAAAATTCGCCTACGAAAGTTGAATATTGCATGAATATTCGCAGGCTGTTAATGAATAATTAATCTTGAATTAAAGTTTATCAAGTAAAATACGTTACTAGAAATATTGGTTTAATCGTTTCAAATGTTAGAAATTGAGTTAGTAATCTTTACTTGTATAATAGCGTAACTATTTCTGAGCTAACTGATGCAAGGTTAAATTCATCAATAATTACAGAAGGTATACTCTCTTCCATTTTAATCCTTCTTAATGATACTCATCCATTTTTTATTATTTCTGAATACATTTATGTATGTCATTTTACACTTCATACCGGCATGTAAGTGTTTACATCCATTACGACGTATTGTATGCCTTTGTTAGTAATTTTATAAACACAATTTACTTACGTTCAAGTGTATTAGACTTTATTCCGTTCTTAACCCCTTGCCGTATCATTTTCTTGCAAGTTCCAGTGATTAAAACGTCTTTATCCCCAAAAATGTCGTAGAAGGGGAAAGAAAATTTATATTTTTTGTATGGCTACATTTATTTTAATACTAAAGTATTGATTACAAATGAATCAAATTTTATTTCATCTAAAAAAAAACCTGACATTCATACGAAGTCTGTTCAGAAAATAACCGATCATTTTAAATTACGCGCCAATGGAGATATTTAGTGATATGCGGTTGGCAGCATTACGTTGCGCATAACCTGCTCTGTAACCACATGTTCTTGGATTGTTGATATCCCGTTTAGTTCTCGTGATATTGTTATTTGAGTACAACGTGTTTAAGCGTTAGTAACGATTTTTTAATTGTTCAACTTTCTGGAACAACGATGCAACGAAAAATTTTGCGTGAAACTGGGGAAAACTTTCACAGAAACGTTGCAACTTTTGATACAAGCTTACGGAGATGATGCTCCGGGTCGTACGCAATGTTACGAATGGTTTTCACGATTTAATTTATTAATATTGAAACAGTTTATATTTCATGCCCCCTATCATCCCAGCCCTTAATTAAAAGACAAAAGTGGTCGTCAGGCAATTGAAGATGATCCTCCACCAGGAAGTCCGTCGACTTCAACTAATGACTCCCACGTTCAGAAAATCAACGATCTGGTGCGTCCAAATCGTTTGATCTATTACGTGAAAAAATCCGCAAAAAGAGACCAAAGTTGTGGCGAAACAACTCATGGTTCTTGTACCACGACAATGCGCCCGCAGATTCAGCTTTGTCAATTCATCAGTTTTGTGCCAAAAATCAGATTACTGTCCTCCCTCAGCCTCCTTACTCGCCAGACCTGGATCCTTGCGATTTTTTCTTATTCCCGAAATTAAAAGCAGTGCTGAAAGGACACCCTTTTCAGACTATTGATGACATCAAAGCTAATTCGTCAGAGACCTTAAAAGCCATTTCAAATGAAGCTATCCAGGCCTGCTTCGCGAAATGGAAACACCGCTAGGAAAAGTGTGCGAATAGGGGAGGGGAGTACTTTGAAGGGGACAAGGACCAATGATCTATAAAAGTAATAATGAAGTTTAAAAAAATAAACTTCGGTTATTTTCTGAACAGACCTCGTATTTGCTAGACTTTTTTCAAATCTTCGTGACGAGTCTGCTCGTTAAAATACGGCAAGTGGTTTACTTGGTGGAATTTCATTTCATTTCACCTTGTGTTTCCATCGCCTACTACAGATCATGAATGTAAAGAGATTTATTTTCTTTGCGAAGGGAACGTAGAAAATATTTTGATACTTGAAAAGTAGTCCATACAATTGATTGTGTACATATTAGGACATCGTCGGGGGTCTTGAAATCCATCAAATTCATAAATAATTTATTTAGTACGTACATAAGGGAAGACTATTTTTCTCGATGCAGTTTTGATTCAATAGGCATACCTATTTCGATAGAACTGTAAAAGAACACACATGATGATAAAGAAGTGCTTCATTTAAAAATATCTTAGATTTGTGAGTATTCATAACGATTTCTCATGCGACATAACATTTGGAACGATATTTGGTTTAAAGACGTTACAGTATAGATGCACCTTCTGTTGGTTCGTTAATATAGAAATATAAATATGGACATTTGTGTCCTTCCGTTTTCTTAATGCAGGTTGTACATTTAATATGTTAGTTTATTTTATTGATATACATATTTTATTATGCGTTTTTTACCTGCTAATATTATCTCACAATCAGTTATCGAATAACATTGACAAATCATATAAAAAACACTAACTAAAATTTTACTAATCTAGGGTTACATTGACATTCAAATTAATTCTTTTAGTGCTTTATTTATTCCCTGCCCTGTTGTTTATTTATATTACCGATTAACTAAATTTATTATCGATTAATTTAATGACGTAATCAATGACAAAGTAACGTGTTTCATTTATTTTCGAATGTCTCCTAGAATCTTCACGAATCAATTGTTTAACAATCGTCATAGGTGTACGAATTTCCTATGTCACATAGTTTCTATTTCGGTTGATACTTTTTCATATTGGAAAACACCTTAGTTATAAATAAAGCAGTCTACAAAAAAATGTAACACAAATGTGGAATATTTCATAATTGGATCCCATTGCCGAATGTCCATATTTGGAATTTCACGTAGTTAAAAACACGATATTTTGCTTTATTAATAAACAGTTAATAAACAGAAAATATTCATGGATATTTTCAACAGCAGAAATAAGATTACAATAGCATA
Organism: Lasioglossum figueresi; assembly: GCA_028455805.1. Lineage (NCBI taxonomy): Eukaryota > Metazoa > Arthropoda > Insecta > Hymenoptera > Halictidae > Lasioglossum > Lasioglossum figueresi. The sequence goes on along the minus strand of CM052190.1, from coordinate 15,446,698 downwards.
GTAAAATAATGATCTTCACAAATTTCGCAGTCCGTATTGTTCGTATTACTTTTATATTTCATTTAATAGGATTTCGATACATCGCTCTATACACCAAAAACATAGTCCTGATGTAGTATGTATAAAATGGAACACATTTCCATGATTTGCATTATTTCTACGCTTCGAATAACGTTCGATACAACGTGGATCGAATTAACTGTGTTATATGTAGGTAAATTGACTGTATGTGTTTGCACATATGCAGGTGTGTAACTCGTTTCGAGACAAATTTATCGACCTAAATACATATATGTATACATATGTTCATTTTCCAAGGTTGCTAAGTAATCTTGGAGTTTACGCTGCCATCAAGTGGTATTCCTGCTAGAGCTCTTACTTATGAGTAGACTGCGGATCTTTATGCATTTATGAAGAAATTGGTTGGGTGAAATATAAATCAGTGATAGATTCGAAAAATTTAAGAATACTGTAACGTTGTTTTTAATGTAACGAAGTCATTAAGGGGTGAAGTCAATTTTTATTTCATTCCTGCTATCTACAATAAATGCAAAACATTTTCATTTTACCCGAGTATTATGCAGATATAATATGTGGAAACATGTAAAATATATGCAAAATATATGGAGAAGATTTATTTGTTCTAATTTAAACTACAATACGTGACACTAGTTTTTTCTAAATTATCACTTGTAAAATTGTGACTCTTATCGGTCAAATCTTATTGTTGGTTGAGGTTGCGTATTTTATTTTCACAAAGTTTGCCTACTATTAAATTTGCAATATATCGACCAGTTACATCCGTTGTTTCATTCACAGACATCCAGACGCCATTGTCATCAATATCTTTCCGAATGTTTTCAATAGCTAAATTATAGCATTCGTCCAAATAATTTTTGCGAAGCGTCGACTCATTTGGAATATCGTGATTTATATCGATAATTTCAAACAATTCAATATAAAAGTATTTCGAACTAATAGCCATACGTTTAGTATGATGTTCAACATTCTTTTTTATGCACACCGGTATATCTAAATATTGTTTTATTTGCGATCTTCTGTCGCATCGAATCTGCTTATCACATACTTTGCAGAAGACGTCTTCTCCCTTTGTAATAATGTAGTTCTCTGGACAGCATTACACGTTTGAAACTTTTCGATTTAGACATCCTCTTAATATCTTTATTCTTAATTGCGAGTATTTCACTGTTATCACCACTGATCGACTCGTGTAACTGATTGTGAGTTATTGACATTTTTTATGGTACGATATAGGGGCATACGACGCGACAATCTACTAACTAGACGAATACAATATCAAAATAACAATGTAAGACGAAATAACGGGTGTCCCAAAAAGCTGGACGGTATTATGGTTTATTTATCTCGCTTGTTCTCGTTTCATAGACTATCATCCAAATCTGTACATATGCAAAATTTGTGCGTTTATGCAAGACATATGTACATATGAAAAACATGTGCAATATGTAAAATATGAAATGTAAACAATATATTTTTGGAATCACCTAATCATATCATAAATTTCTGTCCAATTCCCATCAGTGTACTGATTTTCTAAAAGAATATGCACTTGTGTAAATATCCCCCGTTTATTAATAAGATATAGTGAAACGAATTAATATTCGGACGCTCTAAAAGAGACGATAACTTTTTAAATATTGTACTATACGATTTGAACTTTTTTGGGAAGCTAGAGCAATTAGTTTACTACAGGATGTGAAAAGAAATTTTTTCAAAAATTGCAATTGATCGGAACTGTAGAAAAAAATATAAATATTGACCATTTAAAAAATACGTTTTGTAGTTCTGTGTCAAGTAAACATACTCTGAAAATTTCGTGAAAATCGGTCGACGTTGCAATGAGCCACAAACGTTTAAAAATGGCAAAAATTACAGATTTTCACGATTTTCAGCCTCTAACTGCAAGAAACCTAAGGATTCTTACATCTTTCAATGCCTGTCGTTTTTTCCGCATCAACCGATTTCGATGAAACTTTCACAGTGCATATAATTGACACAGATCTGCAAAACATATTTCTTAAATGTTCAGTATAGGCCCACATAAAAAAGTTATAAAATGCAACTTTTAGTTATGGTGAAAATTAGCAATTTTACCATCTTTAAACGTTTGTAGCTTATTGCAACATCGACTGATTTTGACGAAATTTTCAGAATATGTTTAATTGACACAGATCTGCAAAATGTATTTTTTAAATTTCCAATATAGGCCCACATAAAAAAGTTATAGAATGCAACTTTTAGTATTTTTTCTACAATTCCGATCAATTGCAATTTTTGAAAAAATTTCTTGTCACATCCTGTAGTAAACTAATTGTTCCAGCTTCCCAAAAGAATTCAAATTGTATAGTGCAATATTATAAAAGTTATCGTCTTTTTTAGAGCGTCCGAATATTAATTCGTTTCACTGTATATGAGATTGTTGGAACCTGTGGAAGTTTTTGGTCTGAAAAATCTATTTGCATACACTTATATACGATTTAATGACGATACTTTTAATACACACGTGTTTACTGTTCGACGTACTCGACAAGAAGACTCGACACACCGAAGACACGCAGTGTCGCGGCTCGACCCACACCGAAACGCGCACGCGCGCACACATAACCGCGAGTGCCCTCACACGAAAGAGACGTAGAAGACAAAACAACTAGTACATATGGTCAGTAACATAATTAAGAGATGTCGCGATTAGTACGAAGTTGACGTTCTAACAGAGATAAATAAAATTTATGTGGAAACAAACTCGCGTACAACTGATAATGCGACCAAAATTTGAATCTGATTGTATAAAAATTGATCGCTGGAAATAATATGAAAAAATTACTTTCATTTTAACAGAAAAATCGGCGCTTTCAAATATCGCGTGTATTTCAAATATCGTTTGAGTTACCTGGGTAATTTTTGTATACTCGGGTTCCTCCTGGCTACCCGAGCACTCGGGTATTACAAAGGTTCAATTGAAATTACTAGCCCTAATTCCTACATATACATCCTAATCATAAGATTTCGTAAAAATGACCATTAAATATCATTCAATGATCTAGTGCAGGGTTGGCCAATCTTTCACACACCATTCGTCAATTTTTTTCACATACAAGTTCAGATGAGCTATACAATTCGAGCAGTTTTTCTACCTTCTTACGTTCATTGCTGGGGTTGGAAATAGGAATAAGGGTAGGATCTCCTTCGCTTAGGGCAGGAAAAGAGATAACTCAATGACGCAATTAAATTAATTAATCTACGCCAGTTTAAAAGATACATGTTTATTGGAGCACCAATCTATTGAGTTGGCAAGAAAGTAATTGCGATGTTGTAAAGTGAAATAAAACAGAATTTTTTTACTCAAGCAATGAACATTAATCAATAAAATATTTTCCATTTTGTTCGATGATCTTTCGCCATCTTTCTGGCGGTTTCATAATTCCGCGCTCATAAAACTTCTGTTCCTTATCGGCAAAAAACTGATCCAAGTGCGATTTCAGGTCCTCATCCGCGAATGTTTTACCACTCACCATTGTGTTTTGCCACACGCATCTTTGATATCACGTAAAAAATAATTGGAGCTTGGATGGTAAGTGATTTCACATCCACCATATAGACCAGACATTGCACCATCAGATTACCATTTATTCCGAAGTTTACAAAACTCTTTGAATGGTAAAACATTTGCTAATGATGATGACCTGAAATCGCACTTGCGTCAGTTTCTTGCCGATATGGACCAGAAGTTTTATAAGCGCGGAATTATGAAGCTACCAGAAAGATAGCAGAAGATCATCGAACAAAATGGAAAATATTGTATCGATTAAAGTTCATTGCTTGAATAAAAAAAATTGGCTTATATTTCACCTGAAAATACCGAAATTACTTTCTTGCCAACCCAATAGTGAGAAATGATATGTTGGACAAGAGGGCGATCATTGTCGTGAACCCTGCAATTCACATCCTATAATTGTAAACTGTAAAAAAATTACGACGAACTGATGAGTAAGAGGGCTATATGACCTGAGAGCATTCAAGTATTGAAAATACGAAGATGGATTCAATTATGGCTCTTATGCCAAAAAAGTATCTATAGGCCAGGCATGTCAAACATGACCAAAAACTTTGAAACTGTTGATGACAATTTATAAGTTTTACACTCCAAATTCACCCTTTTGCAAGTTAATTTCACCTTTCTGTAAATTAATTTCATCCTTTCGCAAATCAATTTTACCCTCTTCAAAATCAAAATTAAGAAAAAAAAAATTAAAATTTGCAAATTAAAATTAATTAATATTTATTTGAACACACATGAACGGTGTCATTACTGCAAGGGAAGACTCAATACTAAATACGCTTCAATAAATATGTACTTTCGTTTCTACTAAAATGTATTAATCAGAAAATGGCCTCAATGAATATACATATCTACATACAGTTTTCAGTTTTATTCATTTTCAAGTTAATGAATTGGTAATTACTTTTAAATAAGTATTTCATGTACATCTTTGCGATAAATGAAATTTTGAATTTGTTAACAATTAATTTACATTTGATCTGATTTTCTTTACAGAAACTTACTTAAAAATACTTCATTTGTAAAAGGTTGAATTTGATTTGCAAAAGGGTGAAATTGACTTGCAGAAGGGTGAATTTGGAGTGCAAAACCTGTAGAATTGGAATTAATCGAAATTCAGTGTGACTCGGTATTTAAACAAAAATATATCGATGTTGTGATTCCACATTTCTACAATTATTTATCTGTCGACCGATTTCCCAATATGTTATGTGCAATTATGCGTATTCCAGCTATATTCGGTAGCGCTGGTAGCACATAGTGCGAGCCACTATTTTCAACGTTAAAAAATAATAAAACTGCGGGAAGGTCAAGATGAACAAACCAGCGTGTACAATTAATTTCAAGAATAATTACAGTTCAACAAATTCAACCAAATTTTGAAAATTTGATTACTGAAAAACATTGCCAAGTTTCTTCGGAACAAAAATGAAATAGTTTTATTCAAATAAAGTGAACTTGAAGGAAAACAACTTCTTCTGTACGTATGTATGTTATTTTGTATGTGTAACAGCAATGTTAGTAAAAAAAATATGTTTCCTTTTTATTTCGAGTCTGATTTTCTCTATTGCGGCCCTCGAATTAATTTATAATACATAATAATGCATAATTTATAATGCTTACAATGCGCCACTTTTAATCATCGAACGCGTCGCGTTTGGCGCATATACCACAGGGTTTACGTCAATTAATAAATTCAATACTAAATATGACTTTTACATTTCACTTACAGTATTTCTTCAGATGGTAAAGTATTTTTGTTGTTCAATCAAAAGCGTTCAATTATATTCGCCTTTTCTAATTGGCTATGCTTAGTTATCTAAGATCAAAGGACTTGGGCACGGCTACGAGATAACAGTTCTGTTTGAATGGAAAATCAGACCAGCCATACTTCATTTAATGGCGGGTGACACGTCGCGCGTCGTATGCCTCCATACACCTTAACACTAAACCTACCGATTCTTAAAAGTGACTGGTACATGTGCCATTATAAAAATAACAAGATTGATTTTGTCTAGACATTGTGCAGCTCCTATCGTAATATGTGCTCCACTAAAGATATCTATACAAATTATGTTTATTATATCAATAATCGTAAAATAAAAAATCTAGAACTAGGAAAATCCTAAACAAGAGATTTTTATGCAGCAACCCTTATGACTACGGGGGGATAAAGTACCTCGCAAACAGGTTCGAACCTTGATTGATGGAATTCGAACTCTCTATAAGTACTTCGAAAAAAAAATAGTACTCCCAAGTATATTCGAATCTTTGCCAGACGGTTTTGAACCCTTCACAAGTACTGTGGTAAACGTAAATAATACTTGCAAGTATACTCGAATCTTGGTCGAACTGTTTCGAAACATTCGAAATTGTTTTATTCTTGCACGCTCCGTGGCAACATATATTGGATCCACGATTCAAAACATTAGCTTTTTCTAAAAATGAATCTATCCTTCGAGCACGAGATGCCTTGACTGATATAGCCACTAATTATATTAATAATGATAATTCATCTACAACATGTGATAGTTCACAGACGCAGATGTCCGAAAATCGGCACAATAGCGAATTATCAATTTGGTCATCCTTTGACAATGAAATAGCAATTACTGTGTTAGAAGTGGAAAATTATCTAAAATCACAATATTTAGAACGCAAAGAAGACCCGTTATTATTTTGGCGTGAAAAGTCAATGAAGTACCCCATTTTATCAAAAATTGCACGTGACTATCTTTGTATAATTGCCACTTCTGTACCCAAAAAAAGAAATAGGATAAAACCAAGTATTGTAAATGAAATATTATTCTTAAATAGTTACGAATTTAATAAAGAAAGTGCTTAAAACCTACTATGCAGTTCTGATTTCCAAGATTCGAGTACTACTTGTGAAAGTTTCGATTAGTTTCAACATCGAAGTACCTGTAAGTATCTTTTCGAAACTCGTAAGTACTCATTCCGAGGTTCGATTACTACTTGTATACAATGAATACCTTTCAAGTATAATCATTGAAACTTTTATTGCTTTCAAGTAGTAATCGAAACGCATGAAATGAGAAACTTGATTATTGAACTTGACTCGGATTCGTGAGTACATATTGAATTTGATCCCATCCCTACTCATGACCTACGCGAGAATATGAAGTCGGTAGGCGTTGTACAAATTAAGGCAACGTCCTTATCATTATCAGCGGCATGATTTCGACAACTTTTGATTGGGGATTGCGAATTTGGGATTAAGAATTCGAACTTCTACCTGAGCGGTAGTAAAATTTTACAACGGAACATTTTTAAACTTCGTACCGCACAAAATATTTTTGAACTTTAAACTATGTATATGTATAGGGCATCCTTAAACTTTGAGCTACCTAGAACTCTTCTAGACTTTGTAGTTAAACAACTAAGATCGTGAATTAACTATAACTACCTGGAACTTAACTACGAATTTTGTGTAACTTTGGATCTTGCGAATACATATTTCTTGCTATTATCACAATTCCATTTTTACCGTAAACGAATCTAGTTTTCCCTCGAGTCTTATGTTTTCCTTGCAGTAATGACACCGTTCACGTGTGTCCAAATAAATAACTAATTCATTTTAAGTGTTCTTAATGCATAAAATTGATTTGCAAAAGGTTGAATTTAGAGTGCAAAACCTATAGGATACTTTTCCACTTTGAGAAGTACCAGTCAAAATGAATGATATTGGTATGATACTAAATTATTGTAATTCCAAATAAATTAAAGAAAAATAAAATTCATTATATTTCACCTTTAGTTGACGCTGCAAAAATCATCACCATTGCGGAAAAAAATGTAATATGAAGCAAGAATTTTAAAATGAAATGATAAAACCAGTGAATATTATAAAGACACTTCTGCAGAGTATCGTTAACTAAATTCACATGTAAGCATACCGTCAGTGTAAAAAGTATTCGTACACCCTTTAAAAACGAATAACTTTTTTAAATATGGACCAAACAGCTTGAATTTTTTCGAGACGTTAGAAGGATTAGTTTACTAGCGAAATGTAATTACCAAATTATTTACAAAGAGGCACTGCTTTCCCCATTTTGATGAAAATATGCTATATATTTCAACATTTTGAAAGACGTTTTCCTTTTCATATAATAATAAGGGATCTCTTTTGGTTTCCGAGATATCCGCAAAAAAACAGTTGCTACTAGTCCGGTTATCTCTTTAGTGTTTTTTGTAAACACTTTGCAGGCAGCGTACAGTTGGCCAGAAGTCCGCTTTTTGTGGCCAAAAGTCAATTTTTCAAGTTTAATAATTACAGTTTTCTATCAACTGTATCCGTTGTTAAGAAAATTATTAATGATTTTGGCGCAAGGGTTCAATCGTTTGTTACTTAATTGACAAAGCCATTTTGCAAATTACTAAAGTAATTCCGACGTTTCGATCTACATTTATTTCATTTTCAAGGGTTACTAGAATTGCGACTGCGAAATTTGTTTTTTAAACAAATTAAGAATATTTTGAAATTTTAATTCAATTTATTAATGTTCATCACAAAGCTAATGAGTAGTTTTATTACCACCATTATTCTCTTTCTCACTATATACAGTGTCACGTCGAAATGATTAATGTTCATCACAAAGCTAGTGAGTAGTTTTATTCCCTTTCTCTGTTATGTATTCTTAAATTTCAAAATATTCGTAATTTATATAAAAAAAATTTTTCACAGACGCAATTCTAGTAACCCTTGAAGATGATCTAAATGTAGATCGAAACGTCGGAATTACTTTAGTAATTTGGAAAATGGTTTTGTAAATTAAGTAGCAAATGATCGAACCCTTGCGCCGAAAGCATTAACAATTTTATTTCAAGTTTAATGTATTGAAACAATTTTCAAAATGTCTGATATCGATATTTGTAGCCACGATAGAAAATCATTCTGATTCTGAATAAACTAAACAATAATAAAATTCATTATATTACACCTTTAGTTGTCGCTGCAAAAGTCATCACGTCATTGCGGAAGAAAAATGTAACATGAATTAAAAATTTTGAAATGAGATTGTAAAACCAGTCATTTTGACTGTTGTGTTAGTTCTAGGGTTAAGAGATACTTGGACGTAACATAAGGTAGTAACTTAAGTAACTTGAGCTGCGTAAATAACTTGGAGTTACACATTATAGTGCGGTAGTAAACCCAGCTGGGTCGTAAAGAGAGGTTTGGTTCCGGTGGTCAACAAAGGATATCCATGATAGCAGGGAAATGACATCCCGTCTGGGGCTGCGCAAAACGGGAGACCCATACTAAATTTGTTCCCCTTTAGGCCAGTTCTGGAACTGCTCGAAATGCTAAAGACGTTCCTGAGTTTTGGGAACTCTAGCTGACCCGGATCAGCAGAAGCAGCTTCTCTTTATGATCCCGTTGGGTTTACTACCTTGCCATAGAAAGAGGCAGGTGAGATGGAGACACTAGGAAAAAATTCCATTAGAACATTATACTTTGTGATGGTACGTTTATAAATAATACTGGTCCTGATGTCAGTTTTTCTCCAACAAAGTACAGTAAAAAATTCTCAAAGTTCCGTAAAAAAACGTGACGCATCATGGTACTTACAGGATCATGTTGCATAGATGGTACAAATACACTGTCAACACCAAATTTGTTTCCAAATTACTGTTGGCTGAATCTTATAGAGTTTTTGCACTAATTCAGAATCTGCCATTAATTTTTTTTCGTACACGCACAGTTTTTGAGAAACGTATTTTTCAACTTTAAACGAATATTGTGATGTTATTATAAAAGATATTGAATTGTTCTTTGCAGCAAAAGATTCTGTAGACTTTCCCGAATCTAGTGGTATCCAATAATAATATATTATGATTGTTTAAACTTGTTTAAACCCATTTTTGAGGATATTTTTCAATTTATCTAAAAAAATAAGAGTCCAGCGGAAAATCGAACTATACCACGCGATAGAGCAGACTTTTAACTTGAGAAACCATCCTTTCAAGTTTCCAACGTCGACGTTTTTTTCGATCCAGAAAGCAAAATATTTCGCCCGACATGAGTTGCCGCCCGTGACGCTCACCACTAGAACGGACGTTGACCGCTGTTGTTCTAGTGAGCGTTGTTTAAACATGTTTAAACAATCATAATGTATTAGTATTGGATATCACTGGATTCGGGAAAGTCTACAGAATCTTTTGCTGCAAAGAACAATTCAGTATCTTTTATAATAACATCACAATATTTGTTTAAAGTTGAAAAATTCGTTCTTTTCGAAGTCATGTTTCTCAAAAACTGTGCGTGCAGGAGAAAAATTAAGGGCAGATTTAATTTGGAAACATAAAAAAAGTTGAAATTTGTTGGACAATGATTATTCACAAGCAATGACTTCATTCTCACGTCCAACACAATGCGTGTCACCTGTTTTAATGTAGGGGAAGAGTTTGGGTTATGAGACTGGTTTTGTTTTTGGTCTGTAACTTTTTGCTTGACGAAGATATCAAAGAGTTTTATATACCGTTGGAAAGGCGAAGGAAATACGCAACTTTTATATGGAAAAAGTTTTGTGATTTGATCAACAAGTAAAATTTTATGGCCAATTTTCCGAGGACATGTTTTTTGGCTTCCTGAAAAAAGTGGTTGGGTTGCGAGACACTCGGAAAAATCAACTAAAAGTGGTAAAATATAAAGTAAAATCCATGTAACTTTATGCAAAAATGAAGTTTTATTTATTTTAATGACATTAAGTGACCAAAGGAGTTAAAAAGAATGGCAAGAAATTGAAAAAAAGCAAAGAATGGCGAAGAAAAGTATAAAAAAATATAATGAATGGAAGGATTCAATAATGATCTTCCTCTTCGTCATCCAAGTCGCTGTCACAATGTTTGCATGTGAAAAACGAACGTCTGTCCATATCGGCACACTTCAAATGACCAGGGCGCTGGCATGTGTTGCATTTGATAAAGTTGGCAGCAGTCAATTTTTTCGGCAAAAATCTTAAACAAATGATGCAAAAGTCTACATCCTCTTCGGATGGTGGTGATTGATTTTTTTCTTTGGGACGCTTGGCTGGTGGTGATTGTTTTTTTTGCTGTTTTTTTACGCTTAGGTAATTTCGAGGACTTCGAGTTTCCTCGACTGGTCCCTACAATGACTATAAATTCAAAAAATAAACCAAAACAAACGTTAAATGACAAATAAACACTTAATTCTAACACAAACAACGATATTTGACAGTTCTAGATCGTTTCTTGTAAAAAAAACTAGTGTCTCACAACCACTATGGTGTTTCATAACCCAACCATGATGCCATTCCGAATATGACAGGAAAAACAATGTTTTTCTCGTATATGCGCAAAACTCAATATTGCATCGTAAAATGTAAGGAAAACACTAAGTGAAAATGCATCGCACTCACCTTTTTCA
>CM052190.1:15397844-15435589 GCA_028455805.1 Lasioglossum figueresi | reverse complement strand
GTCAAAACAAAAATTTGACAGCAGACAGATTGGAATTATCGCGATTGCGCGTTGGATAAAAACGACTGTCTCACAACCCAACCCGTCTCACAACCCAACCACTTCCCCTACTTATCAGTCCTACTATGGATTCAGTCAACATGTGATTCTATTAGGTTGTTGCATATGAAATGTCCGACTTTGAGGTGCAAAACTAATTCCTAACACTAAACGTACCACGACTGGTCAAATGACCGATTCTAGATCTTTTTATTTCACAATTAATGAAATTATAAAGATGCTTTCATAAGAAATGATTTAATAAATATCTTTAATAGAGCACATTTTATAATAAGAACCGCGCAAAGTCTAAATAAATTAATTCTTGTCATTTTTATAAGGCAACCACGTACTTGTTGCTAGTATAACTCGGTACGTTTAGCGTTAATGTCCTATGTTTAATTTTAATTTAAATGTATAATTTTACTTATAAATAAAGTTTACTTCAACGTCAACCAACGCGACTGTCGTGTATTCCTTTTACATGTTTGGAAAAATAACTTTTATGTCATTTTTTGGTCAAAATGTGGTGATTAATTAACTTACTAGTCGTTGATGGTAAATAAGAACTACAATATCAAAATAACAATCTTGTAAATGAAAACCGCGAATGACCATAATCTTATTTTTATCATAATACAATCAAGAAACTTGAAATTTGTAGATAGAATAGATTGGGTACAAAATTGTGTTTTTGTTTAATGTCATTACTAAAAATCGAACATTTCATATGTAACAACCTAGAAAACACATTGGCGTCGTTACTATTTTCCTCTTAAGAATGTGTATACCTTTCCTCATTATGAACCATTTTCTTTGGTTTCGTCTTCTGCTTGAGGCCTATCTATTACTGAAGAGAAACAATGTATATTCCGTTTGAATTATTAAGTTGCTTCTATACAGTATTGACATAATATTCATTGTAATATCGAGATTAACTAAATTACTAATGCCCTAATCGACAAGCTTTTAACAGATTAAATTGCCCCTGCTATGTACACTAATGGCAGCAATATGTCGGATTCTGACTGTGTTGAATCAGCGTGTATGTATAATGTATACATATGTATGTTACGATCTCAACCTGCGAATTAAGAAAAATATTGATACAGGTTTTGCACTCCAAAGCCACCCTTATGCAAGTCAAATACACCCTTTTGCAAATCAATTTTAACCTTTTGCAAATCAATTTTTACCCTTTTGCAAATCAATTTTAACCTTTTGCAAATCAATTTCACTCTTTTCCCAATCAATTTCAACCTTTCACAAGGAAAGTATTTTTAAGTAAGTTTTTGTTATAAAAAATCAAATCAAATGTAAATTAATTGTTAAGAAATTCGAAATTTCATCTATCGCAAAGATGTACATGAAATACTTATTTAAAAGTAATTACCAATTCATTAACTTGAAAATGAATAAAACTGAAAACTGAAAACTGTGTGTAGATATGTACATTCATTGTAGCCATTTTCTAATTCATAAATTTCAAAAATGAAAGTACATATGTATTTATTGAAGCGTATTGTTGACACACGTTCACATGCGTCTAAATAAATATACAATTTAATCTAAATGAATAAATAATTATTTTTAAATATTCTTAATGGGTGAAACTAATTTGCAAAAGGATGAATTTCATTTACATAAAAGTGAAATTGCGTTGCATAAGGTTGAATTTCACTTGCAAAAGGGTGAATTTGAAGTGCAAACCCGATAACAGCGCGTCGATTTTTATAGCCGAATGTTTGGGCCCTCTATGATGCTATGGACAGCGCCACACGACATAAAAACCGCAATTTTATCATCTTCTCTGATTCTTTATGTGCCCTTCAATGTCTGGAATCGGTTAGCTTTCAAGTGAAAACCAACCCTTATATCTTCGACATCAAGAAAAAATTCGTTCAATTTAATCAAGATAACTCTTGCTTCATAAAATTTTTGTGGATTCCTTCTCCTTCTCCTTCCTTCTCACAGGGCTGCGAGGAAATGAGGATGTCGATAATCTTGCCAAATACATCTTGCCTGTCCAAAACAGAGGCATTCCACCGAACCAACGCTACAGTCACTGATCGGCGCTCATCTAAGGACGAAACCTTCTTTGATATTTTATTGTTTCTAATCGAATCCCTTGGTTTGCCAATATAACTTTGAAAGTCTTAAGAGAAAGTTTGTTACTACTGTTAATCGAATCAGGGCCAATCACTACAACTTGGCCGTGACATTGTTCCATGTAGGCATTGTTGATCATACCAACTGGAAGTGTGGCTACGAATTGGAGGACCTAGACCACATGTCTTGTGGCAATGCTGCTTATTCGACGCACACTACTTATTCGACGAACTAGACTAGCTGATGATTTGCGTAGGATGGGGTTCTTTCTGACCCTTAGGGCCGATATGTTTATTGCCAGACCCAATGTTCGGGCGTGCTTCCGGATTTTTACTTTCTTGAAAGAATGCAACCTGCGTATACATATGTACGAAGTCTCTTCAGAAAATAACCGAACATTTTGAATTACGCGCCAATGGTGATATTTAATGATATGCGGTTGGCAGCATTGTGTTGCGCATAACCTGCTCTGTAACCACATGTTCTTGGATTGTTGATATCTCGTTTAGTTTTTGTGATATTGTTATTTGAGTGGAACGTGTTTAAGCGTTAGTAACGATTTTTGAAATGTTCGATTTTCTGGACCAACGATGCAACGTAAAATTTTGCGTGAAACTGGGGAAAACTTTCACAGAAACGTTGCAACTTTTGAAACAAGCTTACGGAGATGATGCTCTGGGTCGTACGCAATGTTACGAATGGTTTTCACGATTTAAAAGTGGTCGTCAGTCAATTGAAGATGATCCTCGATCCTTCGATTTCAACTAATGTCTCCCACGTTCAGAAAATCAACGATCTGGTGCGTGGAAATTGCCGATTGACTGTCAGAGAAATGAAGAAGAAGTTAGCAACTCAACTGGGTCATGCCATGAAAGTTTGACTGAAAAATTGAACATGCATCGAGTTGCAGCAAAATTTGTTCCTCGTTTGATGACCAAACAACAGAAAGAAAATCAGCCACAGCCTCCTTGCTCGCCAGACCTGGATCCTTGCGATTTTTTCCTATTTCCGAAATTAAAATCAGTGCTTAAAGGATGCCGTTTTCAGACTATTGATGACATCAAAGCAAATTCGTCACAGACCTCAAAGGCCATTTCAAATGAAGCTATCCTGGCCAGCTTCGCGTAACGGAAATACCGCTGAGAAAAGTGTGTGAATAGGGGAGGGGAGTACTTTGAAGGGTACAACGACCAATAATCTATAAAATTAATAATAAAGTTTAAAAAAATATAGTTCTGTTATTTTCTGCACAGACCTCGTATAACCAGATATGCAAAACAATAATGTCATTCAAACTGTATTCTGTAACACAATATAAATTACATCCAGCCGTATAGACCCCACTTAGAGATCTGAGTAGGCTTAACACTAAACCTACCATCGAGATTTTTTGTTTGACAATTATTGAAATTGTAAAGGTGTTTTCATTGGAATTTATTGAATATATGTTTTTACTCCAGTATATATTATAGTAAAAATCGCACAAAATATAAATAAAAATCTTATTATCTTTATAATACTATACATATCAGTTACTTTTGATTGTCGGTAGGCTTAGTGTTAAATAAATAAAAAAATTAACTAAATGACAGTAACTTCATCCAAGTTACATTTCACGTAATTAACTTAATTCGTTCAATTAAAAATATCGCTTAAGCCATCCTTATACACACGGAAAGAATGAAAATAACTTATCATTTTTTTAATTAATGTCCCTCAAGAATTTAGAAATTATATAATACCTATAAGCTACATGTAACAATATTGCATTTGCTAAATGAACCATCTGATTTAAAGCGTTCATAAAAAATGATAGACTCGAACAAATAAAGAAACATATGCTCATAACCATCAGAAACAGGAAAGTAGTCGTAGCATGCATCTGCACGCTACTAGCTGTCTGGAATCGTTGATACAATCTTCAATGTTGTCAGAAGAGTGATGATTAGAGTGCGGATTTTTTATACGTTTATGACAAATATGAACAGATCAAATGCAAAACAGTAAATATATTTTAAAAACTTTTAAATGTTAATAAAATACGGTTACATTATTGTACCGTGTCCAACTCGCAAAAATAATTAGTAGATTGCGGATGTTTATGCAAATTTCCATTTTTGTAGACGAATTTTAAGAAAGCGGAATAAAATGGAATCTTATTTTCCCTGGTAGTAAGCTCCTTAGATCTGAAATAAATTAAAATATATTATATCCTAGCATTTTTTTTAAATTCTCAAAAGCCATAATTGCATAAAGATCCGCAATCTAATTATTAAGAAAGAAGAAATCTATGTACCTCCTGCATTTTTTCAATTAATGCAGACAATTTCTGTTTTGCAAGAAAATCTACAGTCTAGTAATTATAAACGCTTCGTAATGGAAATATTTCAAATTCAACAAAAGCGTGTTACATAGGGTGTCTCAAAAATGTTGTAATTATTATTGAAACCTTGGTTCCAATTAGTTCGGATAATCGAGGTTCTCCTTTACACTTAGATTATAAGAAGATTGCTGGTCACATGCAACAAATGGAATTAATTATAACTGGAAAATAATAACATCTATTAATATACAGTTGATCCATAAAATATTTGAACACTTTCCCGTTCTCGAACAATCCTTGGTATTTAAACTCTGATAATTTTGTTAAAAACAAAAAGTACAATAATAAGTTCCAACTTATTTGAAACCAAGATACTCTTACGTGATAGATACACCAACCGTGAAACTAAAGACACTATTTTTCATCTCAAATGTTGCAAATTTAATCATCTTTAAAAACAATAACAAATTTTTCTCATGTTGGAATTCACCACAGATTTGAAGATTGAAGTTTCCTCTTCACAGAAACTCCTTAAAAGTACACGTACAATTTTTGATTCCACGATGATTTATTGAGCTTTGAATGAAAGTTATGATACACAATGGATTATTCCTCATTTTTGTGCTATAAAACAGCCAAAAAATCGTTAGGAAGAGAAAGAAACAATTTTCAAATCAGTGATAGATTTGCTCACAGAAAAAATGTTCCAATTTTTTTTACTAGCAACTCCATTTCGAGCATTGTCGATCAAAAAAGTGTCTTTATTCGAAAATGTTGTAGAAAAAAAAATGAACGATGATCTGCAAAAGTAGAGGCTTCAAACTTTAAAATGAGTCCATGTTTATTGTTGTAATATTATTTTTCACAAAATTGTCACAATTCAAATATGTAGAATTTCTCGAGCAATCGAAAATTGTCCAATTGTTACAATAAAATACTTTACAATAACCTCGCGATAAAATATTATGGAAGCAAATTTTATTCGTCGGCGTCACAAAAAATCGTAGAACTACGCCATCTAAGAAACAGTAAGGACCCGAGAATTTTTAGATCAAGACTTTACTGTACTTCGAATGTCCTATTTTAGTCGACAGTAACAATGCGTTTTATTTTTATACAATAAACAGAAATCCAAATACAATCTTGAAATGCATCGAGTATAATCGATATAAACGAGTGCCGCCCCTACCGTGTATAAAGTTCATGATTTCAATGCTAGATTTCATGCGTCTCGTGATGGATAACAATTATGATACTGCAACCACAGAACGCGGCTTCATATTGATTCCGACAATAATTGTAGTATACATAGCTTGTGTTATTGACCATCGAATTAGCATGGCATTATCAAATTACGCGCGAGAAAAGATAAATCATTCTAATGACAAATCATAGGCAAACTAGATCAGTTCCGCTATTGGTTTTCTTTAATCGTACCGGACAAACAATCGATTTACAGAACATTTTCCAACCTTTAGTGCTAGTCGCACAGTAATGTGTTAACAATATTAATAAACATAATTTTAAAAATAATACTGACAAATAAACCGGAAACATCGAAAATAATTATTTTTATTCAAGTTTAATATTTAAAACACCGCTCATTCTTCAAATGTTAGCATTTAACCCCTTGCCGTATTTTAACGAGTCACGCTCGTCATGAAGAATTTAAACGATGTCTAACAAATATGAACGTTACGCCTTTCTTTTTAAATGAAATAAAATTTGATTCGTTTATAATCAAAACATTAAAATAAATGTAGCCATACAAAGAATATTTTTCTTTTCTCTTCTACGACATTTTTGGGGACAAAGACGTTTTAATCACTGTAACTGTAAGGAAAATGGTACGGCATGGTGTTCAACAATATTTGATGTAAGATATGCTGCAGTTGGCGATCTCGCAACTTTTTATTTTTGCAAAGAAACTGAAGAAAATGTCGTATCAGGATATAAGTGTGATTAAAATGATTTTTGTTGTTATAACAGGGTTTTAAACATTGTTCTATGTTTCAAACTATATTGATGTGTGATTGTATTGATGTATGTTAATGTGTGATACACTAACAACAGCTTATAAAATTTAATAAATCAAAGTTAATAGAAGTAAATAAAATTTGTTACGTAAAGGAGTTATTCGATAAGAAACTCTGTCAGAAATGATTCGTTACCTATTGTTTTAATAACAGTACATATGAAATTTAACATATGAAAATTAATCTGACATAACATATGATTTACGTATGAATTAAAATGATTCAGAGTAATCGCATCACATACCTTCAATGCCTCTGTTAAAAGTGCATATAAATATTAATAGAAGTCATCTTCGTTTGTTTACAATCAAGTTTTCTATATGTACATAGTTTACAGCTGATTTTTATACATTTATTGCTTATGAAATTGATATATATTGATTATTGTATATTCAAAAAAGGCCAGGATATAAAATTCGATAGAATTTTGTACAATTTCCATTTGTTTTGGATCTGCAAAGGCTGTTCTCATTAAAAATAGGATTTTATTTCATTCCACTTTCTTAAAATTTGTTGACAAAAATGGGAAAATGCTTAAACATCCGCAGTCTAGACATCACTAACTACAATTTCTTATAACATCGTACATGACGTTTAATACATACAGAGTGTCCGAACATGTGCTTCCTTAAAAGGGGTCCTTCCTGATGTCATTTAACGAATCTTTTTCCTTTGCGAAAATGTTTCCCGCGGTTTTGTTAAGGAGTTATTATTGAAAAACACGGCCCAATTAGAGCGCATCTACAGCTGACTGATTGTGACTCAGTGATAGGTTCCATGAAACAAAACTTCGTCCGCTGTAGCCGCGTTCTGATTGGCCCATATTTTTTTCGAATGGCTGCTTAACAAAGCCACGGAGAACATTTTTGGACAAGAAAAAGTTACTTCAAATGACATTAGGAATCCCCCTTTCAAGGAAACACAACATTTTTGGGACACTTTATATAACACTTGAAAATTTCTAAACATACAGAATATTTTCTTGCACAGTGAGCTCGAACATTGACTGCATTTTATTAATATTTACCGCAAGCCATCAGTATCTTAATTGTTTCTACTTTTCTACCGTCACATTTCTGTGGTTGCCAGGAAAAACGCCGCATGTCACAATTTCAAAAATAAATGAGCTTCATAGTATAGGATCTACGTCTCTTCCAGAAGAAAGTCATGAAAATAAATTCGGATGGCTTAAGAAAGTAATGCAATTTAAGCAATGTCCTATGTAAAAGCATTAGTGATCAAAACTTTAAACGGCAATATCTCGAAAGTGGAAGTATGTGACTTGCAGCGTTAGTCCTGACAACCACAGATTTGATCAACAAACTGCGGATTTTATGGTATTTATAATGAAAATGGAAGGAGCAATTTGAAGCAGTGGACAAATTAAACGAAGGATGGTCTTTACTTTACCGGACTCAAAATTTGCGCCTTTCTCCTATAAATTATGATGTATTTGATATGTAATACAGTAGATTTATACCCGGCACGGCTTCAGTCAATGTTTCGATCCAGTAGGATCATTGGTTCAGGTTTATGCTTGCTCAAAGTTGAAGCATTCTTCAGTATTTCTGACAGGTAAGGGCGTCGCCATGTTGGTTTGTAGTGACGATCGCGCACCGCTCACCGAGCAGAACCGCTAGATGGCAGCACGGGCGTGCGTTAATGCTGATAATATTTTTCAAGATAATTGATTTTTGTTTGAATTTTGGAAGGTTTTGGTTAGATTTCTGTAAATATTTTCCATAATATATCCTCTCAAACTTTTTCTGAGATATTTTCTCTATGTTAGCGATATTACTGTGTGTCCATGCTGTCATCTAGCGGTTCTGCTCAGTAAGCGACGCGCGATCGTCACTACAAACCAATATGGCGGCGCCCTTATTTGTCATACTGAAGAATGCTTCAACTTTAAGCAAGCATATCTCCTTAACCATTGATCCTACAGGATCGAAACTTCGACTGTAGCCGCGTCGAGTACAAATCTACTGGATTACAAACGAAATACATCATAATTTATAGGAGAAAGGCAGAAATTTTGAGTCCGATAAGGTAAAGTTTACCCTGAAAGAGCGTAACAGCTTCGATGTGCTAGTTCCAGTTTATTAAAATGTGTAAAGCAAGATAAAAGTTCTGTTTAGTTCTTGTTCATTGTAACTGACCCAAACCATTTTAATTTTGCATAAATGTCCGCAGTCTACTGATTAATTTGAAAAAAAATGTAGAGAATATTTACTGCAGACACACTTAATCATTTGTAATGGGGTGATCTTGTAATAGAGATTCAAAATCAAATATAATGAATTACATTTCGAGGATACTCATTGTTACCAAAAAACAGCTATGGGAAAAAATATTTTATTTCTAGATAATGATGGAGCAGTGCAAAAATGTGAATTTTTTACATTTGTTGCAATTCTTCTGAGACACTTAATGATAGAATAGCTTATTTGCGTTATTAAAGCATCAATATATTATTCAAAAGAAGTGTTTTAATTCTCTTGGGATTCTTGGAGGTAGTAGAATAGCTGTTATACATTATTAAAGCGACAATATATTATTAAAGGGAATGCACTGCAGCGTAAGCTAAGCGCGAAATATAGATATTTGAATAAGACATTGATGGAAACATTATGCAAGACATTTCAATTGAAGGAAGTTACCCAAATATATCTTTCGTATTTAATGACGTGAGAATTACTAGAAATACAATTTAAATTATTTTGAAACACAAACAATACTAAAGGATATGAGTTTGACAATGCTTACCAACTTTTTTTGTAAGCTACTACTGTTTTAGTTGTATTTAAAAAAACTTCGATGACCTTGAATTCTTTAAAAGTGACCTTCAGAAATTTGTTTGCCTATCAGCACATTTACCCTTTTGAATCGAATACACTTTTCCTCTGATCTAATTCCTATCACAAAAAAATAAGCAAGATATTTAAGATGGTTAAGTTGGGTGAAATACCCTGTATATTGTAATATTATTCATTAATACTTTAAAATAACATGAAATTGTGGATATCAGTGATACCAATAGCGTTTCCAAATACAGTGGTATGGTCAATCATCCTTAGAAACTGATTGTACTACAATAATTATAGTAAAAATAGAAACAGTTATGTTGCACTTTCATTTAGTTCATTTACTGTAGTGGAATATCTTTCCAAAAATTTTGCAAAAGTTACAAAACATCATTTGCCGATTTTAAACCAGAATAGATTATATACATATATATATATATATATAAAAATAATCATAACCAATGTTTATGTAGTTTGGATAAGTGTCATAAGAGGCAAATAAATGAAACGCGATTTTCGAAACGTGAAATTAATTTAATTTCTTTATTGGAATTGAATTATTTTTTATTGAAAAGTATTCACATGAAAAATAATTGCTGAACATTTCAGTATTTTTGGTTTTCCTGTTAGTAGATATTGCTACTTTAATATTTCTGAACGTAAAGTTATGTTACTCTCATGATCACTGTTAATTAACACACAAAAGCGGTGCAAATTTTATTGCATTCGTAACCAGTATTGATAATAAACGAATTGTTAATAATACAAATAAAATTGTTCAATAAATATTATTCAGTCACTTGAGTTATTTCAGATTGAGTTAAGTTTAATACCAACCGGCATTTAAATATAATAAGTACAACGGATTAAATAATAGTTAACAACGTCGCGAGTACTTTTTACATAAAAAATTTAGTTTACTGTAGTGATAATGGACTGGAGACTAACGAGAAAAATAATAAGCATTGAATAGCACATGATAAAAATAATACACATTGCTAAAATTCTGTAGCCGAACTATACAGAAGTGATCACATTTGTTTAACTCTTTGCACTCGAATGGTGACTCTGAGGCACCAGTAAAAATTGCCAAACCGTTATTCAAAACAGTTTTAATATTATTAAATTCGTCTGTACTTTATAGATTGTGAAAAGCTCAACTATTGTATGAGAAAACAGGTTCAATTCGATGTGCACTGTGTAAAAAAGATTACATAGAATAAAAATTATCTGGGTTGAAAGAAATATTTTGATTTTGGAATTAAAATTGCTTGAAGTCCAATAGGTTAGCTAAAAATAGACCATAAGTGTAATATAATAGAACCTCGATCATCCGAACCAGTGAATCAGAGATCTCGAAAAGACAGTCTTCGATGGTTCAGAAAAAATTAAAGACTATTTTAGCAAATAAGTTTTGTTAACATTAACTGTATACATTTCTAATTACAGCAGCAGTACTTTTGTATTTAATAAGTAATTTTAAAACTGTTCAATTATTATCCAAACAATACAATTTTCCGAATCACCTTGATTCCAATTGGTTTGGATAATCGAGGTTCTATTGTAATTAAACTAACTATTAAAGAATGCAAAGCCTGTCCGTTTATATAGTCGAAAATATTTGCTTGAAATTACATCTTTAAAAACAATATTTAAATATTTCAGCACAAATACAGATTGCACAAAATTGCCAATATAAAAAAGAAGAAGCTGTGTGCCGGAATGTTAGAGATTCTGAAAATTAGAGTAATTCGTTTTGCAGCATGAATAAGCAGAAAACGATGTTCCTCGGGAGACGTAATCGTATTCTGCATTAAAAGCAAAGAATCACTCAGTAAAGAGTTGATGGGAACCAGGTAGAGCGTCTATGAGTCAGAATACTACATTACGAAATTTCATAAATTCTCTTTATGATACCTTTTAGACGCTTCGCGCTTCGTCAAGGCCTCTGTTTTTCATTTGAAACAGTAATAACACGAGTGAACACAAATTGGCACAACTGCCACTCGTTTCGAAACAGACGTGATCGCAAAATAACAAAATATTTACAGAAATCAAACTTAACAACCAGATATTGTTAAGACTTACGTTAGAAAAATAAAAAAGAGTTTGAAACGCTTCAAAATTCGATGATTGTTAAAGTTATTGAAAAATAAAACACGATAATACTATAATATATATTTAGCATATTTAGACTGCGAATTTTACGTACGTATGTACCTACATATGCATTCGTACAATTGTGCTTAATTCAAGTGTTGGCAGAAATATATTTGTTTACATTTAAGTATATCCAAAGGGTGCTGTGTATACTTAAAAGTTTGTGTACTTGTAATGTATTATAATACTTTGACTTTCCTGTCGTGTTGTTAGTAATTAATTATTATATTGATGAACATTAAATGAAAACGAACTCTCACTACATAAGATTCTTACTCTTGCTTTATGTACTTAGGATAATTTATAGCAAATGTATAACGCAAGTGATCAAAACTCAAATATGGGTAAATTACTTTTATTCAAAATAGATAAAAAAAATACTAAAAACATAAGGATTATTTATCATATGAAAAAATATACTTCCTATTATTCTTGAAAAAAATTTCCAATTTTTTTTAACTTGAACAAAGGTACGTATATCTATTTACTTCACAGAAGTAAAACTTGTGTAGGATATCGGTAAAAATTGTTAAGAGGAAAAGTTTGCGAATTATTTAAAGTAAAAAACTATTTAATTGTTTGATTTAGTAAAATATTATCGGTACTAATATAAGTACTTATACATATATGTATGACGAATATTCTGTTTTTATCGTAGAGACATTCTGCAGTGAATAATTCTCTAACAGATAATATTATTATTTTTAGTTAGAATAATTTTTATTGAAGAGATCCTGGTCTTAAATGTGTACATATATATATGTAACATTAAATAACAACACAATAATTTAATTAAGATATCTTTTATTATTTGAAATTTATAAATTTATTACATATATTATTTATTTTATTTTTTGTATATAATACATAATTTAAGACAAACGTTTTATATGAATACTAAAATTTGTCTCCGCCTGTTTCGTTATGAAACACACTTATCTATTTATCTGTGTGCAGCCACACAATTTTATTTGTTTTACAATTAAACGCGTTGACATGTATTCTTCTAATTGTAACAGTGCATTTATAATCTTACACGTTTCAGAGAGGCGCATATTTTTGCCTACGTTTATTTTCCGTATGTGCCGTGGAAGACAATAATATAATTAAGGAGGCAGCATTCACGAAATGCGAACAAAAATGAGAATGTCAAGATCGAAGGTGGAAAACAGGACCAAGCAATGTTTAGAATGGTTCAAACGAATCTGCTGAATAATAGAGAACGGTAGACAGTTACTGCAAGGGAGCAACTGTCTCCGATTATAACAAAAGTGAAGGGGCGTAGCTCACAGCTCATTTGTTATTAACTAGCGTAGTGGAACCTTGAAGTGCAGAAAGACTTGGAACACGACTTCACACTTTGACTCGCAACCCTTGGTAAATTTAGTTAATTACCAGTCAAACTTCCGTAAAGAACTTCCTTCCTCTCTTCTGTTTCCTGATCTATTCAATGCTTTCCTCCTTTTCTGAAGAAGGATTTCAATTCAGTCCTTACTGTCTATACTACGTTTTATCATTTTTCGTACAATCTTGAACTCATTGTTGCTGATCTAAAACTATCTATCGTATATAACTATAAACAAGTAATCTTTAAAAATTTATTGACATGCATTATTGAGACATTCTATTTTCAGATTTTATCTTGTGTGCGAGGTATTGTATAAAGTCATGCCTGTGGTCTAATTGTTAAAAAACTATTTTTAATTAAATGTTTTAAAACGATACTGTTTACATTTATTAACCCGTGATATATTCTGCAGAGGAATTAATATTCTAATTAAGCAAAACTTAATATGAACAATCTCTTTGTATGAAGGGAATTAACCAACAATTTCATTTAAGCAACAATTTTGAATTGTATGCAAAGATACATATGTATAATGTATAAATGCTTGGATAGCACGGTTTCCTGTCAGTTTCTTGCATCCATTGCATATTCTAAATACAAGACTGCGGATCTATATGCATTTAAGACGAAATTGGTTGGGTGAAATATAAAATAATAACAGATTAGAAAAATTTAAAAATGTTGTCGCGTTGTTTTTAGTGAAACAAAATCAGTACGGGATGAAATCAATTTTTATTTTACTCCTGCTGGCCACAATCAATGCAGAACATTCTTATTTTGCATAAAGATCCGCAGTCTACTAATTACTCAAATACAATCTGGGAAATGTCAGATTAACATTTTTTGTAGAAACAATACATATGACATACAGTATTGAAAGTAGTGAACACGGTAAACAATAATCCCTTAATATGAAAATAATTCATTAAAATAATCCATCAAACAATATGAACATATACAAATACAATGTGATAATCTTTCTGTTAACGTTTTATTATTTAAAATATATTGATTATAAAATTGGATTAACTCCTAAACTAATCCTTTTTCGATATACATACGTTAATACCTTTTTATAGAGAATATCGATTGCTGCATAAGAAAATACATGGTTCCATTTCAATAATGGAAGTTGACCTTCGTAAGTCCTTGTAGCGTCCAGCTGCAAAAAAACATTATTCTGCGTTATTCATAAATCAAGAACATTAGAAACCGAAATAAAGCGGAAAACATGTCCGTATAATAATTATATACAATGATAGAATACTGAACAATCTCTTTGTATAAAGGGAATTAACCAATAATTTACACTAACAATTTTATTTAAGCAACAATGTAGAATTCTATGCAAAGATATGTATAATGTATAAGTACTGGATAGCATAGTTTCCTGTCAGTTACTTGCGTCCACTGCATACTCCAATTACTAAAATACAATGTGGGAAATGTCAGATTGACATTTTTTCTAAAAACAATTTGACATACAGTATTTAAAGGAGTGAACGTGCATAGGTAGACAAGAAACCCTTAATTAGAAAATAATCCATCAAACAATATGAACAAACATATATAAATACAACGTGACCATCTTTCTGTGTCCGTTTTATAATTTACAATATATTGAATAGTAAATTGAATTAAAATAACTCCTAAACTAATTCTTTTTCGACATACATAGGTTAATACCTTTTTATAGATAATATCGATTGGTGCATAAGAAAATATATGGTTCCATTTCAATAATGAAAGTTGACCTTCGTAAGTCCTTGACGCGTCCACCTACAAAAAAAAAACTAATAATACCAGTATATTCATCTCTTAAATAATAACGACGTAAATCAAGGTGGTAATATCTGGTGGCCCATCCTATGTATGTGTTTAATCTTAGGATGACAGACTTTCATTTCACGGTGTCAGAATGAGTTGCAAGTGACCCAGACTAAAATTACAATATGTTTAAAAAATTCTTTTTCCAGTTTTCCTTGAACATCTTCAGGAAAGATAACGGACAGCCTTAGATTGGCGTTCTAGGGTTAAAAATATAGTGTAAAGGTAGTAAATATACCTTCAAACGATGTAGCCGTGGTATTATCAAAAAGGACTTGCAAGAATTAAAGCAAGAAGATAGCCTTTACTGACCGTTACAGTATAGATCACTAATGATAGAGCTGCGCCCATACTTGTCTTATATCCGTCTTGCTTCTACTGTACGTGAAGTAGCTGTAAGGAGTAAGTGCCTCTAAAAAATTCATTAATTCTGGGTAATATAGTGTACCCTTGCGAGGCAATAGTAACTTCTTTTTTATTGTTCCAAACAGTTAGATTGTTCGTTGTTATTCTAAATCATTTTGGCAATTGAATTTGGGTTTTGTGATTACCACTGATTATTCACCTCTACACCATTTTGACACATACCAATACAGTAAAGTCGCGTTATTTTTCAAACGGCTGTGTTCTGCACGGAGAAATATCGTGTAGGGACACTATTTTTTTATGACTACCACGCCGATCGCGCCGAAAGTACAAAGGAAGCTGAACGTAGAAAAGGATAGCGTGTAAACACGGATCGCGCTGTCATTCCTTGGGCCCGAAACTTTCATTGTAAATTAAACTACTAAATACAGTTGAAATTATACCGTGGTTAGTGTCATTTTAATCGGAAAAATGCCACAAATAAGATAATGAAAGTCCTATAAAAAAAATTAATGAAAAATATAGTTTTATAATTGGATTAGTAGTGGTTCACGCCGATATACCCGAGCCGAGATCAGATTACGCGGCATGTTTACACTGCTCGGAGTCCGAGGCAGCTCGATCTTCGTTGCCCCAACGGCGTTGCCACTCATTCTCAGTGGAGGGGGTAGGCACTTGACAAATTCTGGGTAGGCTGTCGCTGAGAAATAACGCGACTTTACTGTACATACCAAAGAACTCTAACCGCATGGTATTTCCAGATCGGCTTGTATGTATATTTAACGCATCACAGTTGTCAGATTTTCGTGATTAGGGAATCGCTCTAATTGTGAGATTATTAGTATATTCTATGTCACAGATGTTTTCATAAATGAAAAAGTATTACAATCATGCATCACCGTAAAAAGTGTACAGAAAATCTCCTAACACGAAGAAACGATACAAAAGTATACTAAATCGTTTTTTATTTGTGTTCTGTCTTCTGTCGCAACTGTTTATTATTGGGTTGTGTATGCTGTGCATGTGAAAATGGAGAAAATGCTAATTCTAAATAAATACAATATTTTACATTGCATCCCTAGGAGAACCGCTGTCTAGTAATATCTAATGGAGGCTATTTTGACGGAGACGACACTCATACAGACGAATAAATAAAATTCTTTCCGAAAAAAGAAAATTTCCGTTATTTGTTTAACACACCTCGTAAATCAATAATATCCAGTGCTCGGCTAATGTGAGTTCGAATTAGCATACAAAGCGGCAGGGACTAAAAACTCTTGCGAAGAAATTTTCACCAGGTAGGGTAGACTGTACAATGATTAGCACCCTTAGCCAAAATCGTAGTATAAAATTTTTTATCTTTTTTTGAAATGTTTAAACGAGCTTAAGTTGCTATTATTATAATCTAATAGAGATTTTTCGGCAAAATCAAACAGTTTTACGAGTCATAAATCTGTTATTATAAAGTACTAGCTGCTCGCGGCTAAAGTACTAGGCCCTTCGGGCGGGTTTTGCCCGATCACTGGCGGTATGTATACCTGAAAAGGTTGTTATAGCAGACAAAAAACGAACCGGTCGATTATTTACAACCACCGCGCTCCGACAACTTCAACCCCGACAGATGGACAATACGTGCGACAGGCCCACCGAATCAGATCGATGGGATGATACATACACACATACTTTTCTATTTTATTACCACGTTTTTACTAGCTCGCTTTCTTGTCTGTCTGTTTGTCTGTTCGGTACAAATTTTGCAATTGATTTTACACTAATTTCCCGACGTAGAGCAGTGGTTCTTAACCGGTGTTCCGCGAGCTTCTTGCAAGTGTTCCGCGAAATTTCGCGAAATATATTAAATATATTTAATAATATATTTTCTAAAATATATTTATTTCTACGCGGGATGTTTTTGTTTGTTTTTTGAATCATTAATTTTGATGATCCGCAAATTTTTCATATAATCCCTGTGATCCCTGACTTCAAAAAGGTTAAGAACCACTGAGCTAGAGACCTGAAACTTTAAACATAGCTCAGAACTGGACGACAATGCAATATTAAAAAAACAAATTTAAAATTTTAAAAAACTGTCCGTCTAGGAGAACAAATTTAAATTTTAAAAAAATGTTTAATATGCCACGTTTTTAAGACGGACTAAAAAGTATAAAATAATTTTTCCTTGCCCCATACGGATTCCGAACCCCATACAGTTGGTCCTGAAAATTTGTGATTGTGAATTTTTAATGGCTACAAAAAAAATACTTGTAAGATTTAAAACGAAAAAAACGTGGGGCGCAAGATAATAGTAAGGAGTGTAGAAACCCCACACAACAGTTCATATCGTTTGCAATGCAATAAAATTGTTAGTGACTTAGATAAACTATTCATGCATCAATTATCTATTGCATGTGCACCACGTTTTTCGTTTTAAATCTTGCACGTATTTTCATAGCTATTAAAAATTCACAATCACAAATTTTCAGGACTATCTGTATGGGGTTAGGAATCTGTATGGTGCTAGGAGATATTATTTTATAAAAAAACGTGGTATATTCAAAATTGGTTTTATTTAAAGTTTCTTTATATATAGATAATATATTCAGTGAATAACAATCGTAAGACAAATAATACAGTCATTGGCACATTTGGTACAATTATTGACACAACATGTATCAGTTATTGGCACTGAAGAACTGAATAGGAATGATTAACTTAATAAAGAAAAATAATGAAAATATGAACAAGTAATGAACAAGTAATGTATAATTTACGTCTGAACTAATATCGTCAACTTGATATCTAGAAATAACTTAAGGGACGAAGATATTGCTCAAAGAAAAGAAAAGAAAAATATTTTAAAGTTTACATGAGTCATCCGATTCAACTCTTCCTTTTGTCGTGAATGTTCCTCTTGTGTAAATATCGAATAATTTCTTTTAGTTTATTTAAGAGAAGATCTTTAGATGATGTACATTATGGAACAATCATTTCGACTGATACGACCTCTGGCTTCTTTTATTCTACTGCAGCCATTTCTGAATTTTCTTATTCTTCTCCGTCTTGAGATTAACAACAGTATTTTCAATATTTGTTGTTGGCATCTATCCTTTTTATATTTTTATTGCCTCTTTTAAACTTTGCCGCGTCCAGTATCTTCAATGTACTCAAGTGTACCCGTTCGTTTAAGGGTTAGTCATCGTATTTGTCATCAGTATTTTTAAGAGTTCGATATCTCTATCAATCTTTAAGCCTGCAATTTTCATTTTCTTCTGTGAGGACAAACTTTCTTTACATTTTTTAGCTTCTCCCCTTTTCCTTTCTCGTTTTTCCGTTTTCATTTCTTTCTTCCGCCGTTTTTCTGGCCATGCTAGTTTCAATTTTGAACTGCCTCTATAGCCTGAAGTAAATCTACCTCAGTGTATTTTTTAGTACATTCTATATAAGAATATGAGTCATTTTCACAAGTAGGTAAATAAATAGTACAACGATTTCCATTGCAATGATTGGCACCCGATTATCCTAGTGATTGGCCCCTTCAATGTCCCATGAATGGCAGTGCC
Source organism: Lasioglossum figueresi (assembly GCA_028455805.1). Classification (NCBI taxonomy): domain Eukaryota; kingdom Metazoa; phylum Arthropoda; class Insecta; order Hymenoptera; family Halictidae; genus Lasioglossum; species Lasioglossum figueresi. Next base: position 15,417,017 of record CM052190.1, on the reverse strand, counting down.
AAGAACTGATAAGAAGACTTCTTTGAACGAATTAAAATCATATTTCTAATTTGTTTTAAACATCCGGAGCATTAATCTTTTGAATGTTAAAAAAAAATCCAAAAGTGTATATCTATATGTATAGTAACTGGCACAGGTGCCAATTAATTAAACATCCATACAACTAAATGAACCATTCGTTCGAACCTGAAAATCTGAGGTTATGTTTAATAAACAGTAAGAAGTAAACGTTAAACAGGCTAGTTGATTTGTAGTACAGTCCGAAATGAAGTTATACAGCGATAAAGTATACTTACTCGTAACGAAAATTTTAACAAAACACTATTTACACTGCACTGTTGTCATCCGTCGGTCTTACTGTATGTCCTCCAGCGTTGCTAACAGTCATATGTGAAACTCTGTTACGAAAACTCACAACGTTGCTTGGAAATATAAATAAGAAGCAATATAAAATGATTTTCTATACCAGGAATTCTTAATATTTGCCGTTTAAATCAAAATTGCCAATAACTACGGCAGTGCCAGCAATAGTACAGTTTACTCTACATATGGCTAAGGACCAGGCTATTGTACATGGAAAGGATAAGTGTATGGATTTGTCAAATTTTTGAGCTGTTCCTGTAAGCTGCAACGTATACATAGACATAACCGGACATACTGCATCTACTATCTATACATGTATGTATACATATACATATGTATAGAGGTATAGGAAGTGGAATGGGTATCGCGCACCGCGATGCGGTGGCAACGTCGACGATGGCGGCTGCTCCGATCGATCGCCGAAACGATCGACCGCGTCCCGTATAATTCCGCGAAGCGGAGTTTTGCGGTTGATTTACAATCGGCCGGGTGCAGCTTCCCTGATAATCAAACGAGAGTTTCCGATTGGATTTGTACGATGCGCGTACGCTTGTGTCCCTATATCCGGCGCGGCGAGGTGAGGCGAGGCGAGGCGAGGCGAGGCGAGGCGGTGCAACGCGTGCATGCACCGGTTACGCCGAATCGAGGATACCAAGGAAAATCAATTAGCCGGGCAAACTGTTTCGACTGCGGCTGTTTGCCCGCACGAGAGTCGGCAATGTATTTCGTCTCGAAGCTAGGATACGTGATACGTGTCCCGAGCACAGTGCGCGTGGTGCGCGCGGTGCGTGTGCACACACACCGCCCTTTATATTTGCAACCGATGCACTGCGAATGCGAACGGTTACTGCTCACAACTCACAACCGCGGCGCACTGAGCCCGCGTCCTTGTAATACCGGCATTTCCCTGAATGTGTCTGATTACAAACGTGTAGACGTGTGCACGTGAATCCGAGCAACGGGAATTCCATATTGTTCGTCAAATTGAAACGCTTGTAATATCGCCGAGAAAACCTAGCACGATGCCGATTACACGGCGAACGTGTCTGAACTGCATCCGTCTGTCGCAAAAACACCTGCAATCTTATAATTATGAGAAAAATTAGTAGGAACAAAATTGGAATAGGAGAAAGATTAAAAGAACTGGAGAATATCGCGGAATCATTACAGAACGATTCGGTTCCGATAATGAAGGAACAAGAAAAGTTCCGATAATGAAGGAACAAGAAATGACGTAGAAATAGTATAGATATTCTCATCTTCAACGAGTAATTTATTGTTAAATTTATTATATTTTCAAATTCTAACCTTAAAATTAAAATATTGTAATAGGTTTTTTTATATTTTTTCATTTATTTGTCGTTTGGTGAAGCCGAACTTTTCGCCCCGCTGCACAGTGTGACGGTTCGATAATTTAGGAGCATTAAATTCTTAATGATGTTGTTTCTTTTTTTTATCATGTATTTTGTTAAAACTACTCAAAATATGATGATTTCAAATTACTTTAACATGACTTTTATTGCAAAGGTGTTTGAAATGGTGTTTAATTTCAATGATATAAGGAAGTTGCAAACATAGTCTTACATAAATATATTCAAAGTTTTAATATAATACAAACATATAGAGAAATGCACTGAACAAGCTTTTTATTAACAATGCTATATACATATGTATATTATCTATTAATTTTCACTGTCAGAACAGGAGTCGACTTCATCGTATTCAGACGAACTTTCATTATCGTTTTCTGTATTATTTAATGTAGGCACTGTAATTGTAAAATCACAACTTCGATATTCAATGAAGAATGAAATTCTTATTCAATAAACAATTTTGTGTTCTTCAATTTTGTATGGTAATTGTTTCTTACTAGCGATAAATTATGTAGTGTCTCTAAAGTATATACCAGAGTTTTAAACCAAAAATATTTAAAACTTACCTAAAGGAGTGAAATAATCGCCAAAATAAACAATATGTCAAATAATAGTAGTCAGACAAATAATACTAAACGAATTACATAAACTATCAAATGTAATAACAATCGAACTCAACAACAGTTAAACAATCTTTATAATAAAAATGAAATGTTGTTCGTTGGTAACCGCATCACTTGAGAACGGCTGGACCGATTTGGCTACTTTTTTTTTAAATGTTCGTTGTGGTCCGAATCAGGTTTTTAGAGTAAAAAAAATTGGAATACTTGCCCGGAAATATGAAAATTCGGGAAAAAATGAGACTACTCACACCGCGACCGCCGCTAGAGGGCCACGACGGCGTCACCTACCGCGGCCACCGCTAGATGGACAACGCGACGTAGCGAGTTTCTCGCAAGTAAGGTGTTGCGCGGGTGGTATTAATATGCGTAGCGGACGCGTATATTAACCAATATTGTCTCATATTGACCTCACGGTATCACTTGCTAAATCTACCCATCCTGTTGTGTACTTTCTTGTATTCTGTTGGTTTCCGACAAAATTTCAATATTATTTTCAATTTTATTTTTATTATTTTTATTATTGACGAACATTGTGTCGCAATCGACAAAATTTGTGTCGAATTGACAAAATTTAATCGCATGCAATGCCGCCAATAAGACGGAGCAATTTAAGTCGCAGAACTCGCAATGCTTACACGGCAAACTAATTTTAGATCTAATCGAACTATAGAGCGACGTGAAATTAAACGCAATAGATTATCCCAAACACGTTCAGCACGTACATCACATAAAAGAGAAAATGGAAACGAAGATGATATGCATCGAATGAGACATCATCGATCAGTAGAAACCAATAGCGCGACAATGAATTCGAATAATCGTGCAAGAAGACAAACAAATGTTGCGTTGAATACTCATCGAGCTGCATTCCGTTACAACATGACAATTGATTGCAGTGCAGAAAAATCCGTTGCTATTGGAACCATGAGCGTTGTGTGCCCACATTGTAAGGCATTTAGATAGAAAAATGAAACGCCTGGATTGTGTTGCGCAAGTGGCAAAGTCAAATTGGCGCCATTGGTCCCGCCACCAGAGCCATTGCGCTCATTAGTTTCTGGAACAGGAACAGATTCCACACTATTCCTGACACAAATCCAGAAATACAACAGTTGCTTCCAAATGACTTCATTTGGCGCAACAAATGTGGTTCGGGACAATTTCATGCCCACTTTCAAGATTCAATGTCAAATGTATCATCGAGCAGGTTCGCTACTGCCGTCGCTGGATGCAGACTATAAATGTCTGCAGATTTATTTCATGGGCAATTCGCCACAAGAAGTAGATCAGCGTTGTGCACACACTAGTTCGGTGAAAAGACCAATTGTGGAACAACTGCAAACTTTTTTTCATCAACACAATGAATTGATTGCATTGTTTAAAACCGCACTGGACCGCATGCCATCTGATAATCACAAAATTGTAATCAGAGCCGATAAGATGCCTGCGGGAGAACACGCAAGACGTTTCAATGCGCCAACAATTGATGATGTTGCCATTGTCGTCGTTGGTGAAAATTTCGAATCCCGTGATATGGTTCTACGTCGGCGGAACGATCAGCTGCAGCGTGTGTACGAAACGCACCGATCATATGATGCGTTGCAATATCCCATCATATTGCCAGAACACAAAACACAAAATGTAGTGTATCATATAGCATTGCAATGAAAAAATGGTGATATAACAGAAAACCAATTGAAACAAAGTATTTCTTTGTTTTGATTGTTTACTTTACCATCGATCTTGCAATCGAAATCGAAATGTAAGTAAAACACCTTGAGATTTATTGTGATTTCAAAGTTAATACAAGAACATAAATCATTTGATTGACATGAAATTCTGTCCATGCGAAAGTCCAGTCGTTCAAAAGTTGTGATATCATTGGTGCGCGCATTGTGCGCCGTCCGCAAGGGCAACCCGCCGGGAGGGCCTGGCCGCGAGGGCGTACCGAAGGAACGCCACGAGTAGCTAGTAATAAATAAAAACAATAATTTAATACAGTAACAATCAAAGTGCAGGTTTATGAATATCAATAGACACGTTCTTGCTCGGACAAACGCAAAATTTGTTTTCATATCTGACTAGACCAGACTTCAATGTATACATTCAGTGTAGTTTGAAGTCCATATTCGCCCATATAATAAAGTTTTACTCTGTAGAACATTGGTAAATACTGAAAAGTTCTTCGATTTTGATGAATGATTATTAACCATGATAAATTATATGTATAATATTTAAAAACTAAAAATATTGAAAACACTACAAAGGATTGAATAATCACTAAAATGAATACAATAAAAATTGAAGTTCAAATACACACTTTTATTCAGGTAAAGTATTACTGACGATTGATGTAGTTTCATCATTTGTATATGCAGAGAAGTTCACTTGAGGCTTATTTTTCTTATCTGAATGCGATGAAAAGTTAAAAACAATAATGATTCTGGGTTACGGAGGTATTGCTTTCAAGGTAAGAGTAAATACGCAATTTTTAAAAAATTTTCAATTGTGTGCGGAATGAAATTCCCCTAAATGATTTAAACGTCACGTAGCGCGCTGTGGGGCAAGTTGTTCTTACATTGGCACATGTTGTTACTAAAGAATAAAATTGGTTAATAATTAAAACTTCAATGAAATATTTCATTTGTTAATGAAGTACAAACTATTATCTAAATAATATTGATTTATTTGAGACTCGTTTAATAAAAATATGCAATGTTTAACAGTACAACAAAACAATAAAATAACTCAAATATTATCTTTGGTATGAAATTACTTTGGCATATATTTTACATTCAATTCTTTAGCCACCAAGAAGGTGGAATGTTGTGAAAGTTAAATTTTCTTGCACATTAGAACGCTAATTTTCAGGCTTTTTGTGGAAAAAGACCAAAATAAATAGATTAATATTACAAAAGGTATTTTGACATAATCTCTTCTTCATGCTCATTAACGACTATTCTCTTTTTTCTGTATGCTATTGTAGCCGCTTGACAATCTTTTAGTTTTTTAATCAATCTGAACAACGTTAGTTAAAAGTTATTGACGTTTCTCGGGATTGTTTTTATTTCTTTAATAAAATACTAACTATATAATACTATAACCATATAATACTTTTCTAAAACTAAAACACCACAGGAATTACACTACCGGTCAAAAGTTCGTAATCATTTCCTGATTTTTGATAAATTTTGAAATGCACAATCGTTATCATATCAAGTATTAACTAGTTGAATAATATTTCTCAAGAGATTTCAGCATTTTCTTATATTCATAATGCTCTTGTATAGTTTATACACCTAGTGTAAGACTTTTCTTATAAAAATCCTGTTTCTCCAACTTTTGGCCGGTAGTGTATACATATACATACACATATATACATATGCATACATTTGCGGTGGAGCAAGTCATTACGGAATAATGTAGTCCAAGTCACAGTAATAACTTGCCCCAATTGATTTCATGTAGAAATCTACAACAATATTTTTAGTTATAGGTATAAAATAACGAATAAAAACTATTACAACATGTTCTTAAATGTCATTTGATCGATAAGGATAAAAGAATCAGTGACATCGATATTAAATAATCGAAATAGAGCAAAGAGTAAAGATCGAAGAAAATCTACTTACATACAGTGACTCGAATTAATATTTGGACGCTCTAAAAAAGACGATAACTTTTTTAATATTGTACTATACGATTTGAACTTTTTTGGGAAGCTAGAGCAATTAGTTTACTACAGGATGTAAAAAGAATTTTACAACTTTTTTATGTGGGCCTATATTGAAAATTTAAAAAATATGTTTTGTATCAAAATCGGCCGACGTTCCAATGAGCTACAAAGTTTAAAGATGGTAAAAATTGCAGATTTTCACAATTTTCGGCCTCTAACTGAAATAAATTTAGTATTTTTAAAATTTTCAATATAGGCCCACATATAAAAGTTGTAAAATGCAACTTTCTAAAAAGAGATTAAAAATTAATAAAAATTAATTCAAAACAGTATTTCTATTCACATCCTGTAGCAAACAAATTGCTTGAGCTTTTCAAAAAGGTTCAAATCGTTTAGTAGAATATTAAAAAAGTTATCGTCTTTTTTAGAGGGTCCAAATATTAATTCGAGTCACTGTATGTGGTAAGCCTTCGTAAAAACACGCTACACTACCGCGGACGCCACAAAAATGGACGTCACAGGGTGTCTTTACCCACTTTTACAACAGAAACAAATGAAAACGAGTCGCGCGTTCTTCTCCTTTTTTATAAATAATGATCGGCACAACATACCTCGGGAACTATTAGCCCCGGTCTCCCTTATACAGAAAAATTCGAAGCGTGAGATGTAAAAAGTCTTGTATCGAAAAATATTCTTGATGAAATGTAGTTTTTAAAACTACCCACAATTTTTGCTGAATATACGAATTTGTTGTTGAAAATTAATTTCTTCAATCACGTATCATTGGCAGAATATTTTTTTTTAAACTGGTTTTTATAACTTGAATTCAGTGCTATAGAACCTTCAAAACATGTAAAGAATTTTATGAGTATAACAATATATTTTAATTATTTTTTCTTATGAAATATTTATCATCTTTAAAGAGACTTTAAAAATATTTCTCTGATTTTTTGTATACTACTTCTGGTCACATTAAACTGTGCATTACAATTAGTTTTATTTTCTCGAATTATTTCGAAACGAAAATATTAACGAAAATTGCCATTAAGACGCTCTCTGTCTACGCTATAGTCATGCGTAGAAGCGTTTCACCGGACAAAATAGTTCAGAATGAACATAATTGATTACGACGGAATTAAATGATATTAAATAACATATGAAACACGTGAAGAATTTACGGCTTTTTACGACGAATCGTCAGAAGCCACAGTTCTTCTACAAAAATTGTACTTTCGAGAGAAGTCATTTTTTTCTCATTTTCCTATATGTATAATTATGTCGATTTTTCATATGTTTCCAATAAACTGACCAAAAAATTGTTCGAACAAACGTTACTCTGTAATTATATGAAAACCAATTGCAATAACAAAATATGTACAACAAACTTTTTATTCGATAGTAAATTAAAATTATTTAAACTTTTTTTTCATTAACTGGTAGATCTTCATATGTTCTTTAAAAAAGTATTAAGGGAATGGAAACGGGATTGCATTTTTCTTCTTGACTATAAAATTTAAGAAAAAGACGGTGTGAAGTTTAGGGGATCGTTTTATGTTCAGCATTATTTTCCAACATTTTCGGACTGAGAAAAGTTGTTGTAGTATATTTTGATATTTATCAATTCTATTTAGATACTGACATTGTAACCAGGATACCAATTTACGATGGAAGCAACGCTTTGTTGAATTCCCCATGTCCTCCCTCTCTTTCTCCCCTTTAGTATAATATAGCTACGACATGGTTTTGCTCTAACACGGTTAGAGTATTGAGAAGATCCCCAATCTAACAGGACATTTCCATCGGTACAAGTATCGATATAGCTCGAGAAAGAATTTCGTAAATACATTATCCCACGTTCCGAAGTTTGTACAAATTTTATAAAAACACATCTGGACAAAACTCACTGTTAAAAACAAAAGGAACAGAAATCCAGATACTATACAACAAAGGAAATCTTACGGTTGAAGGTAATATTACGTGGATACAAAACATTATGGAAATGATTAAGCAATACAATAAATTGATTTATTTACGTGTTCACTAACCCGACGTTATTCTCTTCGTTAACACAATACAAAAAAAATTTACGTGTGTTAAAACTTAACACTTCTCAAGTTAATTAAATTCTTGAACACTTGCTTCATATGTTGTACAGTAATCAGGAACGGATAAAAGAGACGAAGAAAAGTTTATTCTCATAAGTTTACCAATATTACCAATATGAGCCATAAGTGAGGCGAAACATACAGAAAAATGGGCGTGTGAAGTAAAGTATAATTTTATTACCATACGTGTTGTACAGAGTGTCGAAAAACGTTGTACTTCTCTGAAATGAGTATATCCCTGAAGTCATTTGAAGTAACTTTCTCCTTTGCAAAATGTTCTCCGCTGCTTCATTAAGGAGTTATTAACGAAAAACACGGACCAATCAGAACGTGGCTATAGTAGACGAATGTCAGGTCGGCATGAAAGTATTATATTAGAAAATCTACTAACTATGAATATTACGCCTTTCTTTTCAAATCAAATTCTATTCTTTTGTAATCGATATGTAAACATTCAAGTAAATGTAGTCATTCAACGAATATAAATTTTCCTACCTCTTCTGTAAAATTATTACAGACAAACAGGTTCTAATTATTGTAAACATGAAGATAATCGTACGGCAAGGGGTTATGGTAAGGCAAATACAGTAGAACCTCCATTTTGTGAACGGCCTATTATGTAAACGCCCTATTGTTTGTGCGCTCTATTATGTGAACAGTATTTCCGCTACAGTACTGTTAGTAAACAGAAATATTACTTGCCTTTGTAGGACGAAATCTATCGTAATGAAGCCCGCCGCGTGGGGTTGTGCAGGTTGTGCCCTTCATTGGGCGCTTCATCGAAGAGGCGCCGAAACGTGAATGGGCCAGAGCGCCTATTAACGGGCAAGGACGCCTGTCGATGCCAGTGGACACAAAGCCTAATAGCAGAAGTAACAAATGTTACGGGTCCCGTGCTCTTTCGAGGGGCCCGCGCTTGCAGCAGAAAATGTTTAGCTTGTAAAATTGTGTAATAGCCTTGGCTACAGTAAACAGATATTTTTGCTAAAACAAAGGTCATTTAAATCATTTTCATGTTTGAAAAGGGCGCACTAAATTTAATTTGCACACGGTTTTTCGACTCGTGCCCACACGGCGGCCCTGATCGTAATGATTCAGTTTTAAAGTGACATACGAGGTTTGTAAATTAAGTAATGAGACTGGGGCAACGTAGCATTCGATCTGGCAACACTTGGGACGCGGGACTTGGAGGGGCGGCATGTAAACATGTGATACGCTTCCGGTACGAGTTTGAAGTCGCTGAAATCATTTTGTTGTCCGAAGCGATTTTTTGCCACACAGCAATTTCAATAAACAAGTTTTCGGCTCATTCATATTGGCTCATTCTCATATTGGCTCCTCAGCCTCCTTATTCGCCTGACTTGAGTCCTTGTGACTTTTTCTTCTTTCCGAGAATGAAAAAACACTTCAAAGGACATTTTGGGTCATTTTGGGACACTCGAAAACATTCAAACAGCTGTAAATGCTATGAGGATTGGAAGAACCGTCTCCAGCGTTGTGTGGCTTCCCAAGGAAGTTATTTTGAAGGAGACAATATTGAATTGGGCTGCTCTTTACTTTACCGGACTCAAAGTTTGTGCCTTTCCCCTATAAATTACGATGTATTTGGTATGCAATCCAGTAGATTTGTACCCCGGGCGGCTGCAGTCGAAATTTCAATCCTGTAGGATCAATGGTTCAGGAATTATGCTTGCTTAAAGTGAAGCATTATTCAGTGTTCTCGACAGATAAGGGCGACGCCATATTGGTTTGTAGTGACGATCGCGCGCCGTTTACCGAGCAGAACCGCTAGATGGCAGCACTGACGCGCATTAATACTAACAATATAGAGCGGGTATTGTGATTGTTGTTTGAATTTTGGAAAACATGGCCACGTTGTTGCGTTTTAACTGGTCTGGGTTTGGTTTGGGTTAGGTCTAGATTAGGTTTTTGTAAATATTTACCACGATATTCCTTCTCAAACATTTTCTTAAATATTTTCTCTATGTTAGCGATATTACTGTGTGCCCGTGCATGAATGAAAAATAAAGAAGTTTTGTAATTGGATTAGTAGCGATTCACACCGATACGCTTCGGCCGCGTGATCCGTATTTACATGCTATCCTTTTCTACTTCCGGCTTCATCTGTACTCTCGGCGCGGTCGCCGCGGTAGACGCACTAATAAAAAAAATGTCTTTACACGATATGTCTCCATGCAGAACACAGCTATTGGAAAAATATCGCAACCTTACTGTAACCCACTCTTCCAGCTCTGTTCAGCAACCAAGTGAGGCAACTCTCCTTTGCCTAAACTGGAGAGAAGAGTGGTGATGGAAACCACAGTTCGCGAGCCACTAGTTTGTCACTCCACGTTGCAAATACGGAAACGCGTAGTTTTGCCAATTGGTAGAGTGTGAAATAATTTGAAAACTCGAAAATGCAACAAATTTAGCACAAAAATGTAATGTTGCAAAATCAACTATCACTAATATAAAAATGCAGGAATGTGATATAGAAAACTATGTAAAACAAATGAAATGAACAGATATTTACAATACATTTTAAGTAACTAAGTTGTACCGTCTGATTTCGAAGCAATTCAAGCCTTGGAAATAGGGCTTAAATGGTTTTAAGCACAAAAGAAATGTTATTACATTGCAGTATTCTGCAGGCTTACTTGTACCAAAGAAAGATTTCGTATCCATAAGCTTAATTTCGTTAAAAGAAAGAAGGAGAATTGAAAAATATTGACTCTTCTTGATTGTGTAGCATTTGTATTCATGTTATTTCATTTGTTTTTGATTATTTATTAAATCAAACTGAATGCTAAACAGTTGTTGATCTATTATATGAAAAATTCTCTTATACGAACACTTTTGTCTCACAATTAATTCATACAAAGTAATAAAACTATAACTGTGGTATTAAACTTACTTTTGACCACACAGTTTCTTTACTCGTTTCGTTGTTTTCAATAAACTATGAAGTTTCTATCCCCTTTTATCATTGTTCAGATATTCATAAAAAATGCATTGTTGCTTTGAAATAACATGTTAATTTGTAATGATTGCGGTGGTTATCGTATATACATTGCAACTTAAACTTTCTTTTGTCCGTCACTGTAAATGCATCAAATCTACAAACTGTTTCTAATAGTAATCGAAAAATAACTTCCAAGACATTTCATTTGATACTACTTCTTCACCAGTGTGGCGAGTTTACGCGTTACAAGCGAAATATTCGAAGAAGTATCCGCATTGATTTTACCGACGTTCAACAATGGCGAATTTGCGAATACACGCGCCGCGCCTATGTGTGTGTGTGCACACGTCTTCAATGTTACTGGAGCTTTGTATTTACACCCGATGTACTGTGTACAGCTTGCAGCAAAGCACACACAATCTGTCTATACGGGCGCGGGCGTCCACATGCATACATACACACATACATAGCGTTGATTGCAGGCATGCCCACGAAAGCTGGAGTAGGATGCACACGAATGTATACATAGCTTATACATAGGAACAGAGCGGCATTGATACATCGTTGAAAATTGACGAAACAATATTTTTGATGTTGTGATTACAAATGTACCAGTGCATACAGATCCATTGCAGAGCTGTGTACGCTCGCATGAATAATTAGCGAGCTGCAATTTTGGATTTCACTTGTCGATGTATAAAACAATGTTTCGAATATAAGCTATGAAATAACGAACTCGCATGCGTATTCGATACCGCAATATGAATCAGCATTCTTGAACCTCGAAGCTTCTGTTCCCTAATAAATGTTCAATAGGGGTAAACGTTTTAAATATCTCTACTTTGTTAACTTCGTTCAAGCAGGTGCAGGTGCAGATCTATCAACAAGATTATATCGTAAAAAAATAAACCAAACGCATGAAATGGATTCCTTAGCACTAATCCTATCGAGCCTTAAAAAAATAAAAGTTCCCTTATAAAAATGACAAGATTGATTTTCTTTAGACTTTGTGCGGCTCCTCTTATAATACATGCTCTACTAAAGATATTTATACAATCAATTCGTATAATATCAATTTTATTATTACAATAATAGTAAAATAATCAATCTGGAACCGGTCATTTTGACCGGTGGCGGTAGGTTTAGTGTTAGGAAAACCTCCATTTTGGAAATTATGGAAACAGACGTTTGCTTTTAATTGTATCTTTTTCCTGAATTATATCAATTAATTTAACAGAAAGACAGTTTGTATTGTTTTGACAAAATTGAATGTCGACTGTGATCCAAGTTAATTCTCAAAATATAAATATTTTTCATTTCCTGAACATGTACAAGGGCTAACCTTAAATATCTAAGGAAATCTGAACTGCCATGGGCAATCTCAAATAAATACAAAATTGCACACAGAGACAAAAGTTAAAACACAAATTATTATGTCGAACACTGTATTATTTATATTTGTGTAGCATCGATCTATGTCAATTTTATATGTACATTTCTACGTATTCTTACCGACTACTCTAGTATAACACACTCATTTAAATGAAATTTTAGTGTACAGGGTGTTCCAAAAATGTTATACTTCCTTGAAAGGGATGATTCCTGACGTTATTTGAAGAAACTCTCTCCATTGCGAAAATGTTCTCCGTGGTTTTGCTAAGGACTTATTAACGAAAAACTCTGACCAATCAGAGCGCAGCTACAGCGGACGGATTCCGGCTCGGCCAAAGATCTCTCTGAGCGTGGCATTGGCATTGGCCGAGACGGAATCCGTCCGCTGTAGCCACTCTCTGATTGGTCCTTGTTTTTCGTTAATATTAGGTGTAGAAATTAATTCGGTGCCTTGATATTAAGTTATTTACAACTCTGGTTTGTATCCAAATAATCGCCCGCCATTTGTAACGTTCAAGTACCACCACTTACAGTTATGAAACATTTGAGATCTAGTCGAAACAAAAACTATTAGTAAGCAAGATGGCGTCGTCTGACAAGACATTCATACGGCACCGTATACTGTTTGAAATGATTTGTTCTGCTTTGATTTTTTTTTAGTTACGTGTTTAAGGTCACATTCACCTAAACTGCAGTTATTAGTGACCCCTGTGGGTGTTTCGATGGTTTGGCACGTGTCTATATCAGGTGGTATAACCCGATATCGTTCAGGAAGTTTAGTACTTTTTTTCAGGAGTCCTCCGCTTGTAGTATGTTCAGCGGTCCTCGCACGTTGTGCCGTGTTCTTTTTGCATTGTATTTTGGACAGGTGACCAAGATTTGTTCGATAGAGTTTTGTACGTCACAGGTTTCGCAGGTGCTTGCTTCGGTTTTGGTAATAAGGTGGGAGTGAGTCCAGTTTGTGTGGCCTATTCTTACTCGTGTTAGTATTACTTGGTCTCTTCTGTTCAACAATAAGGCAGAGTTGGTGTCCTTTATACTGTTTCGAACGTCATGTAACTTCGTGGTCTTCGAGTTCATCTATTCTTCGTCCCACGCTTCCATAGCCGGCTTTGCTTAGGTATTTTTGGAGGTCTTGGTGGAATATAAGTCTTGTGATATGTTCGGCTGTACTAGAAGTGGCACAATTTTACTGTTGCGTCCGCCTCTTCGTTGCCTTCGATGCCGATGTGTGATGGGATCCAAGAGTACACCACATCTTTTTTCCGGCGCTTGAGTATTGCGTTCAGTTCGATGATGTTTTCGATTATTGTGTTGGTGTTATCCAGGTTTTGTATTTACATCACAGCGCTCTTAGAGTCAGTGAAAATGATGAAGTTGTAAGACGTCGTTTTCTCTATGTAGTTTAGAGCGAGTAAGTAGCGAACGCTTCACTTCTGAATACAGCGAATGATGTTGGAAGTTTGTATTGCTGTTTGTTTTCGTGCACACTGCACAACCAGTACCTTGTTTTGATTTTAAAGCGTCAGTAAAAATTTGTTTGTGGTTGGGGTATTTGTCTATTACTTCTCTGTATAAGGTTTTAATGACGACTGAGTTGTTGTTTTTTTTGTCCACTTCCAGGAGTTTTACACAGGGGGTTTCAATTGTCCATGGCGGAAGTTGATATTGTTTCCTCGGCATAGTAGCCAATATGTCAATTTCCGAGTTTTGTAGATATTGTTTTAGTCGATCGTGCAGAGGTTTCGGTGTGTTAGGCTTTTTGGTAAACTCATTGAGAAGAGCGTTGGACGTTATTGGAGCATGTACAGGGTTCGACGGTGTTGCCGTTTTCGAAACTGCGTATGCTAGGCTCAGTTTTTTTCTTCTGGATTGAGGTAATTGGACTCGTGCAGAAAGCTCCAATTGCTATCCTAGCTCCAGCATTGTGTATAGGTGACAGTGTTTTTAAGTTGCGGGGTTTCGCAGAATTGTGCACTATTGATCCGTAGTCTAGTTTGGATAGGATTACGGCCTTGTATGATTTGATTAGTACTTGAAATTCGGATGCGATGACTTTTAATAGATTTAATCTTCTAGAGCATTCCGTTTCAAGGCTTTCAAGAAATGGGATCCAGGTTGTTGTTTTGGTCGAAAGTTAGGTCAAGGATTTTGGATGAACTCGTTATTGTGAGTTGGTGTTGTCCTAAGTGTAGATTTAGTTGGTGGTTTTGAGCTATTCTTCCATTTGAAAAAATGGTACCAGTTGTTTTGCTTTCGGAGAATTTAAAACCCGTTTGCAATGAAAAGTTTTGGAGTTTATCCAATCAATCTTGAAGGATTTATTGACTAGTATTTAACTTCTTTCCAGTGACAAAAAAGATGCAATTGTCGGCGAATAGCGTACATTTTACTGGTTTAGAGAATATTTCCGTGATACAGTTTATGGTAATTACGAATAAGATTACACTTAGGACTGCTCCCAGTGGTACTTCGTTTAAGAGTTCGGTTTTCCTGGATAGTGTGCCGTTGGCACGGACATAGATTAATCGTATCATGTTTCCGTGTATGTTCCATTGTAGAGCCGCTGTATAATTCGATGTCTCCAAAGCATGTCATAGGCCTTTTCAATATCCAGGCATATTGCGATTAGGTGTTGTTTTTTAAGGAAAGCTTCACAGATGTTTGAATCTAGTATTAAGAGGCTATCAGTTGTTGAGCGGTATTGTCTGGGCCCATTTTGGTTGTTAGTTTCTAGGTACCATCTGAGTCTTTTGTTTATTATCTTTTCGAGCAATTTGCATAGACAGCAAGTAAGGGCAATAGGTCTGTAGCTGTCGTGGTGTAACGTATTTTTTCCCGGTGTTGGGATGGGGACTACTATCGCTTCTCGCCATTTCATCGGGAAGACCCCGTTCAGCCATATGCAGTTGTAAATATCTAGCAGGTGTTGAGAGGGTAGTTGTTTACTGGAGGCAAGACAGTTTCATATATTGGTGTTCCTTCAACAGTTTTTTTGAGTTGGATAAAACTTGGATCGCAATTTTCGTTGCTCGAATTTTTCGCAAAGGTATTGGCTGGTAGATTTGCAATCTCCTTGGAGTCCGTGATCATAAGGTTTTCAGCGTTTTTGATTACAGCGATTTGAGGTGTCATTTTCTGATCGTTGATTTTCTTTAATTTATTCCACATAGCCTCACACGGCGTGTTTTTTTTTTGTTAACGACGACACGTATTCCATCCACGAATTCTTTTTAGCTTGTTTCAGCAGTTTCCTTAGTCTGGCTCTTATCCGTCTGAATTCTACTAAATTTACGTTAGTGTTATGTTTTTTATACACGTTGAACGCATGTTTCTTTTCTTTTTTTGCATCCCGACCATTCGTTCCACTAAGGAAGATTATTTTTCTCGAACGTATTTCGTGTTTTCGGTATAGATTTCGGTGCAGCTTGGAAGATTGATTCTTCGAATTTGTTTAGTATGTGGTTTATTTCCTTGGAGTTTGAAGAGTTCAGGGTTTGTAGCGGTGAAATATTTTGAGTTATTTCATACTGGTATAGTGTTCAGTCTGCTTTTTTAAATTTCTATTTGGGCTGGGTTACAGCTTCGTTTCTTTTGGTTAGTTCCATGAAGATGGGAATGTGGTCACTGTTATACAGGGTGTTCACGCTATTACTGGCCAACGTTTTTCTTGTAAATAGTAAATACTAGAAAAGAATGAAAGAGGAAAAAGTAGTACTGTTTTTTATGTTTGTACCATTTTTTTAGATATGAAGGCGACCTTCAATCTTTCAAATGGAATGCTGTATATTTTTTGTAACACATGAAAGCGTGTATCTAGACGAATTCATCCGTATACTGCACAGCGATCTGGAAGGTCATGCAAGGTCGGAAATGGAAGAAACATTTTGAAAATTTCATACCAATGTGTTTACAAGTATTCTTTATTGGTGAGGCTAATACATGCGGAAGCTACTTTTTGTACCGGAGTTGTCGGATTTTGTTCAAAATGTAAGAGAATTTCTAATTTTTTTATCTTCAGAAAGAAGACATTACCGATTACGACACTTATTTTGCAAAGACCCTATTCCCTTCAAACGCTTTGCAAGCAAAACAAACTGATTTTCATTTGGTTGCACTCTCTCCGGATATTTTCCTAGGTATTTCAATTTACTTTGTTTTTTATTTCCGTTGCACTGGTAATAAATGGTTACCATATCCGTTTTCTCGTTCACCGAATAAGAATACATTCCTATGCGATATTACTAATTGGTGTCGGAAGTAATACTGAAATGGTCTCGTCATAGAAGAAACTAGAAGTAAACACTCCGATAGTGAATGACAACATCATCTGATTCGTATGAATAAGGAATACTTGTAAACACATTGGTATGAATTAGTATGAAATGTTCAAAATGTTCCTTTCATTTCTGACCTTGCACGACCTTGAAGGTCACCGTGCAGTATACGGATGAATTCGTCTAGACACACGCTTTCATGAGTTATAAAAATATATATAGCACTCCATTTAAAAAATTGAAGGTCGTCTTCATATCTAACAAAATAGTAAAAACATTTAAAAAATCACATACGCCATTGTGTTGCGTATAAAAAGCAGTACTACTTTTTCCTCTTTCATTCTTTTCTAATATTTACTATTTACAAGAAAAACTTATGGCTAGTAATAGCGTGAACACCCTGTACAGTTCTGTGGAAATCGTGTGTTCTATTTTAGCTGTATTACCTATTTATTTAATAGGTCCTGGCTGCAGAATGCTAAATTTATTGAGCTATAAGAGCCAGTTGACATATTGAAGTGAGTAGGTTCAGTCGTGTTCAGCTGGATAATGTCTAATTTGAGTATTAAGTTTCCAATGATTTTTCCTCGGTCATTGGTGTTCGTTGATCCCCACATTGTACTGTGGTTAATAAAGTCTCTCATTATTAGGTAAGGTTTATGGAGTTGTTGTATGAGGTTTATTAGCTCGGTTTCTTGAATTGTGTAATTGTTTGAGCGGTATTTCTCTGTAAGTGACATTTTGTTTTAAATATATTGCAACCCCGCCACTTCCAATCAGAGCGCTTCTTTTGTTCTTTTTTAAACTACGTTGAAGTTTTTAATATTGATTGAGTTATCTGCTTTGAAATTTGTTTCTTGCAGACATAGAATATATGGTCGGTGGTCTCAGACTAGTTTCAGTAGAAATTCAAATCGTGCTTTGAGGTTATGTTTACGTTTCACTGTAATATCTTGTTCCGCATAGAGAATTCTAGGAAAGCGTTAGATTTGTGTGAGGTTTGTACACTCATCTTCGGAGCTCTGAGGTGTGTCAGAGCATTCCGACCGACTTGAGGACCATGTTTGAGTTTTATCTATCATGGATTTAAGTAGCTTTTTGGTTACACTGGTGAATCGGCTTTTAATACATCGATCCTTAAGTTGAGGGTAGAGTTCTTTCATTAGGTGATGCTAGGGATTCTATATCGCCTGTGTATTCCGTTGTTGTTCCTTTGGTATTGGTAGAACCCAGTGTCTTTTCGATAAAGCTTTTGAATTGATTAAAGTTTAGCATTTTGCCAGGTTCGTCTAGTATGTGTTTGACTGGTTGCAGCATGCTGTCTATGCTTTTATCGCTGGTTGTTGTGGTATTAGCTTTTTTTTGGTCGTTTGTTGTTTGCTTCATTGTCTAAAATTTGTTGAAGATTGACTGACTTTTATATGGTATGGTTTGGATCTAGGAATGTTTCTGTCGTGTGACTTAACCTTTCGGATATTTCCGATCTAGTACGTTTTAATGATTTCGCTGCTGTGTCTGTACCGGTACTTTCTATTTTGTCGTTCCGGTTGGGGTTTTCTGTCTTTTTTTAATACATCATTGTTATTGGTATTGTGTAGGAATGGGGTTGTTACGACTCTTTGGGGTGTTGTAGAGGTATTTGTTTGTGTTATGTCAGGATACAAGTGTTGGTTTAGGTTCTCGTAGCTTTGCAATTTTTTGCCAAATGTCCCTCGTGTCTACGTATAAAGCATTTTAGCGCATCTGTGGAGGGATAGATCCAGTACGTCGTTTGGTCGTGGTCGATTTTTATGCTGTCTGGTATCTTGTTAGTGTCTTCTTGGTTAACGCATATTTGGCTCCGGAAGCTGAGTATGTGTGAGAAGCCTTCTTCTGCCATACCCGCTCGTAAAAAGGAGACCGCAGATTCTCTTCTAACTCCTATTTTGTCGAAAGTTTCTTCAATTATTGTATGAGGAATTGTTGGGTAGACATTTGTTACGAGCCAGGGCCGCGAGCAGCACGAGTGGCCGGCGAAGGGTTGTTGCCCTGCGAATATGGTCCCAATTTGTTAGTTAAAGGTACGCTGACGAACCCGATGCATAACCGGAGAGCCGCTAGGATTATAGATAGCGAGACCGAACCGGATGCGTAATCAGGGAGCCTCTAGGAATGGAGTCAAACGCAGACGAACCTGATGCGTAATCAGAGAGCTGCTAGGAAGATGAAACTTCATGAACGAACCCAATTCGCAATTGGGGAGTCACTAGGAGCGAAGCGCAGACGAATCTGATGCGTAATCAGGGAGCTGCTAGGAGGTTATAGAACAACGCGGACGAACCCAATGCGAAATTGGGGAGCCATTGGGTTGGATAAGTCTCTGTGTGGACGATTGGAATGTCGCGAACGAACCTGATGCGTAATCA
>CM052190.1:15362032-15388342 GCA_028455805.1 Lasioglossum figueresi | reverse complement strand
AGATCGACTCAGATCCATAAGCCATATACATATAAGTATGTAGGTACATAGTGTCTATTACAAGCTTACAGATTTTTTTTTTTTTTTTTTATTAATAACAAGCTTTAGATCGACTCAGATCCATAAGCCATATACATATAAAAGTATGTAGGTACATAGTGTCTATTACAAGCTTACAGATTTAACAGATTATAATATAATATAATATAGTATAATATAATATAATGTAATATAATATTTCTTACATATAAGTATGAAAATACCTGATTTCTATTACATAACTGAAAGATTATAAATGTATATAATTCCTTATATCTACATAGAAAACTTATGCTAAATAGGAACATAGAGATATATTACAGCCTAATATTGCATTTATTAAAGAAATCATTGATTATCCTTAATAATTTTAAGATTATTACTGTGTGCCCATGCTGCCATCTAGCGGTTCTGATCGGTAAGCGGCGCGCGATCGTCACTACGAAACAATATGGCGGCGCCCTCACCTGTCAAAAACACTGAATAATGAACAACTTTAAGCAAGCATAACTCCTCAACCATTGATCCTACAGAATCGTAACTTCGACAGCAGCCGTCTATGGTACAAATCTACTGAACTACATACCATATACATCATAATTTATAAGAGAAAGGCACAAATTTTGAGTCCGTTAAGGTAAAGTTTATCCCACGTGTAAATTTAAAAAAATAGCGTATGCACGTAACAGTGCCTATCATAATTATCGAGCCTCAGACATATTAAAGTCCACTTTCGAGGATACGGAAAAATATCACAATTAGTATAACAGAAGCAGAAAGCAAAGAGTAAAAATTATAAGAGTAAAAACGAACGTAAAGACAGAGAATATCACCAAACTCTGTTGCTTTGTAGGAAATGTGCCATAATATTTATGGTTTACCAAGCCCCGTAGTTATGGCGGCTTAACTCATATAAATTCGCTGACTCGCGGTTTACGATTATGGTTAGTAGTAAATTGATTATTAAGATGTACGATGAGGTGATGGGAGATGGTTTAAGTGCTATAAAAGTAGTCGTGCCTTGCTTACGATTTCCGCAAATGTAGTAAAGTAAACAGTTACAACTGCTTTGAAACATACATAGTTTGTATACATACAAACGAGGTGCTGTATTCGTATTTAATTATGAAGAATGTTTCCATTTATAGTAATAGTAAATACTATCGACTATCCATAAATAAAATTTCAGCATGAGGAGAAATATGTTTAATATCCAGTGGCACAACAATAATGGCATATAAGTATATAGAATGATGGTATAAATTATTGTAGAATTTTCGTGACCAGAAATGTTGAATTTCAAAATTCATGTGCATATTTAAACAGTTACCTGTAAGTTAAATTGAACTAGTCACGAGTAAAATTGAAAGAAAATGTATTTCAAATATTGTTTAAAGTATAGGTACAAGCGGGCATGTGAGGTGATTTCATTTGCAATAATAAGTAAAAAAAGAACACTATTGTGGTTAAGGCTTCGTTTTCACGAAAATGGAGTTTGAAAATTCAATAGTTACTCGTGCTATTGAATAGGTACCGACCGACGCGTCTGCCCATGACCAACTAATTCTACTTCTTATGAATGCTAGGACTTGGGCAGTGGTGAAATAATTTTGGGCCCCTAGAAAGATCAATTTATATTATTTAAAGAAAGTAAACTTTAAATTAAAATTAGGAATAATTTTAATAAAATTACAAGACAATAAATGGAAAAATTTTGGATCTCCTCTGATTATGCCCCCCCCCCCCCCCTCCTGCGTTACGGGGTCTTGCGGTATTGTAGTTTCGTCCCTGGGCTAAGGGACTCACGAATCTGTTGAACATTCAAACGCTCAGTTTTCTCAAAAACGAAGCGTCATCTGAAAAAACGTTATTCGTCACTTTTTACTTATTTTTGGACATACATGGAATCAGCTCATGCCTGTTTGTATCGCCCATTCTGAGACAGCCTCTATATCTTAGACTTGCACCAAAGATACCATATTTATAACATCCGCTCGCGTTTGTCTCAATAATAGCAAGCACTAATTTACTAACTAATAATAATAATGACTAACTAACTAACTAATAATAATAACGTAACTAATTTACGACCTAAGAAAGGTGTTCATCTACCTTGGTGAGATGAGAATAAGAGCCCCAGGACGGTACAGATGCAAGGGGAGTCTATCTCTAGGACCGCCTACCCCCACTTCTAACGCTCCCGTAGTTTCAATGTTTCCGCTTTGACGTCACACGCTACATGGGGTGCGTTCCGTTTCACGCATTATGTGCATAGAGAACCGTTCCGTTTCATTCGATGCACGCATCAGAGCGCTCAGAATTCGCCAGATTCCCAACACCTCTCGCGCATCAGCCGTGCATCAGCTACCACAGTTCGGAGGTGAAGCGTTTGATGCGAAGTCGATGCATTAGCGGTAAATTTGAAAAAAGTAGATGCAAATGAATGCAAGCGAAGCACATTCTGCACAGCGCGAAGACAAACATCTGTAAAGATGGACCGAGTAGAGTTTCCTGTAATTTTACAAAAAAGTAACGAGGTGTTGACACTCTTACTCGATAAAGAAAGTGTTGCGAGAGCAATTGAAGGTATAAATATATACAATCAATATATTTTTCACATGACATGTAAATTACATAAATTACTAAATGAATTACATAACCTCGAAAGTAACGAACGATAATTTTACGGATGAACAATTTTTACGACAACTAGTAACCGAGTATCAAAGCAATGCTGAGCAAAGCAAAGCCATTTTTGATTCGCATCAAATGCATGGAAAAGTGTTCCGTTTTCAAGCGCGCATCATGCGCATTAGTGAAACGGAACGATATCCATGCGCGCATCACATTGAATGCGATCCATGCGCTTGATGCGTGAAACGGAACGCACCCATAGTATACTAGTAACCAGGTCTGCCAGCTGGGCCAGCCTGTCGAGCCCGTGACGGGAATCATGCTGGCAGCACTACGCTCGTAGCTGCCCGGACTGAAAACAGGCAGAATTCAGGACCGAGCTGTTTTTAAGAGGGCAGCACGGTCGCATCACGCGTAAACGGCGTAAATACATGTTGCCGAATAATGCAAATTCCGCCTCGCAGACGAAAAAATAGGACTTTTGAGGGAGATAGCGCTCTAGATCGATCTTTTATCTAGCGTTTTTGACTACTGAACAACCCCGTGTTCTTTGTATTATCAAGAAATGAGAACGCGTATCCTGGAAACGGGCAGACCGGCCAGAATTCCAAAATCGAGTTCGCGTGTTTACTGGGGTATGTGTGACTGCTTTAGCTACTAGTTCGGCTAGAGCTGACAATGCGTGTGAAACGAGGCGCGTCTCTTCCACTCTGATCCAATCAGCCACGCTTTCGTGCCTACATCGCCACATTCCTGTCAGGGACCTCCTTCTCATCTCGCCACGATACAGTAGTACAGTAAAGCCTCGATCTAAGAGAACGGAAACCGAGGGATTTACGACAAACGAATATCCCTTCTACTGCGGAGCAAACCCCGCGAGGGGCCACACAGTGGCCGGATTGGAAAATCGAGTGACATTTTGTCGAAAAATGAACTTTCTCATATTGACATGTACAGGGTGTATAAAAAGTAATGGTCATCCGTTCTAGGGGTGAATCTACACCTCTGGATCGGTGGACATTTGTAAGAAAAATTTGCCGCAAAATTGTTTATAACAAAGAAAATTGTTGTGAAAAAGTTTTTTTTACATCAAGCCTTCTACTCATTGAAAAGAGAAACAGTTTGAATGTCGCAAACAAATAGTTATTGAGATATAAGCTGTTAAAGTTTTTGCAAAATTTGATTGTGTGGAATTATATGTATAGACAAAAGCCTACTACTACAGTCCACACGTCCGTGCCGATGAGACAACATGATCGTGTGCGTGCCACGAGACAAACGAAATTTAAAAGGACATTCATCGCTAGGCCCGTACGTCTCGTGGCACGCACACGATCATGTTCTGTCTCGTCGACACGGACCTGTGGACTGTAGTAGTAGGCTTTTGTCCACAGGGTGTCTCAAAATTCCTTCAACATCCGGAAATGGGAGGTTCCTGTGATCATTCGAAGCTACATTTTCCTTTGCAAATCTGGCGTCCGCGACTTTGTTAAGGAGTTATATACAGCGAACTGAGTCCGACTCGGCGACAGGTCCCGCTTAAAACAAAGAATTTTGAGACACCCTGTATACGAATGATTCCACACAATCAAATTTTGCAAAAACTTTAAGAGCTAATATCTCAATAACCATTTGTTTGCGACATATGGCTCCTTCCAAACTTTTTCTCTTCTCGATGAGTAGAAGGCGTTGATGTAAAAAAAAACTTTAACAACAATTTTCTTTGTTATAAACAACTTTGCTTAAAATTTCTCTTACAAATGTCCACCGATCCAGAGGTGTAGATTCACCCCTAGGACGGATGACCATTACTTCTTATACGTTCTGCACATACTGTGCGGAATACGAAAGAATTGTAGCGGCAAGGGAACGGGGCAAGAGGAAGAGAATGGACATCTGGGTGGTCAGATTTCTTGCCCCGTTCCCTTCCCGCTACAATTCTTTCGTGCTCCGTATAGTACAAAGTTTGTATTGCGAAAATAAAGAAATTAATAAAATGTAATAAAAATTGAAATCGTAACGAACACTTAAAGTTGGACATATTGAAAATAGTATATCCTGGCTAACCTGTTTAATATATTTTCTCTGTTTTTAAAGTGAAGAGCATTCCTTTACGATAAGAATTTACACTGGCAATTAAAAAGTAATTTTAATGTGTTTAGAAAATAATGCACAGCGAAGGCACGGAAATTGTGATAATTCCTCATCTCTTAAAAGGAATATCTTTCGAGTTCCAAATAGTACCGTATCATTACAAATTTTACTAATTTCAGTAGACTTTTCCCTATATAGTTATGTACGATTTACTTCCCACATCGTCCCCCCACGCAAGTTATTGGTGATTAAAGCGTATCCATCGCCGCGTTGCACAGAGAGCTGGATCGAGAAATTTGGTCACATTTGACTATAACTCTTGAACCATAAGAACCAATGTCCTTGGTTGTACATTTCTTTGTATTTCTTGAAATATTCATAATACAAAGACCGAATGTCAAAAAATACGAACAAATTTCTAACCGAGGACATCTCTGATTTAAATCATCTGGAAAAGTACTAAATAAATATAACAAGTAAACATTTTCAAATATTATTTTGAGACAAGAAAATTGGACAATTAATTATAAAATAATTACAACATATATATATATATAATATATTATAATCTCAAAATAATATAAATAAATAATAAAAATAATAATAATAATCTATTATAGTCTCAAAATAATATATAATATATATATATATGTTGTAATTATTTTATAATTCATTGTCCAATTTTCTTGTCTCAATATAATATTTGAAAATGTTTACTTGTTATGTTTATTTAGTACTTTTCCAGATGATTTAAATCAGAGATGTCCTCGGTTTATATATGATTATATTATATATTATATATATATATTATATATTGTATATATATTATATATTATATATATTATATGTTTATTATATTATATGAAAATGTTTACTTGTTATGTTTATTTAGTACTTTATTTATGTATTTATATATATATTTATTACGATAATTATCATATCAGTATATGGGAATAATTTTTTAATGAAGTTTAGTGGAAATTTCATCCGGATATTTCTTATTGTTCAATAGTCATATGTAGTGAAATGTCACCAAATTACTCGATCCAGCCCACTGCGAGCCAAGAAGGTCCAGCTGCCTCGATCGGTGAGGTCACTAAGAAATAGTAGAACCACAGGATCTAAGAAACTACACGAACCAGATAGTTTTTCTTAGATTAACACAGTTCTAGTAGAGGTGGTACCTTCTAGAACGAAGAAATTGAATGTAGAAGAGGCACTGTGAGATTCGGGCGTTCGGCAAATACCAAAACACTCGTGTCTGCTCAGCCTTTCAGATTCAAAAGTCATAATTCCTTATTTTTGGTTCTTCGTCAATGAAACTTTTACCATCGAATTCGTCTTATTTGTCTGATTAAAATGACACCAAACACAATAGAGTTACGATCATAATTACATACTCGTGTAACAAGCGATTAAAGTTTCAGACTTGGTATTTGCGGTAAAGGTACAACGAGTAATTATAATCATAAATTAAAAACGAGACGAAGACGGTGGTAAAAGTTTTATGAAAATAAAAATTAGAAAAGTTCGAGTCTCGCCGATTACCGCGTTATTACCGCTTGACTGGTTCCAAGGGGGATTCCCTAGTTGTGAGGATAAAATTTTGACAGTAACGGTAGAGACCATTGCGACTGTTACTGAGATAATACTGTACAAAGATAAAGAACCAAAGTATATAGGAAATTTTCGAGATCACGGTACAAACGGCCTGGTGGTGATCCTACATGCAAAAACAAGTCTAAAAGATTAATTTCTCCCTTAACTCTTTGGGGTTAGGTGGGTTAAAAACTGTACCATCTTTTGCTTAGCTTTCTATGCATAGTGAGATATATTTTAACCCACCCCAACAAAGTTGAAGTTATATTGATATTAAAAAAAATTCTGTGGAACTTGGGTTTTTATTTTCTTTAAATTCGGCTAAATTAACTCGAAAATTCGGCTAAATTCTTAGATAGGTCTAATGAACACTTGTGCAAGGTATCGTCAAAATCAGCGTGTATCGGTTCCCAAGGTTCCCTAGCGAGCGGTGTCGAGCGAGCAAGTTTAAAAGAAGAAGAGGGGATATGGATTTTCTTCTTGCGAAAAAAACATTGTCTTAAATCGAAAGAAAATTGTATGTTCTATACTAGAGCACGTAAACCCACGGGTCTTCAAACTCATTTATCTGGGAAACGGGACGTTGAGGAATAAAATGGTATTCCCTCTTTCGGACTAATTTCTGCATTTAAAATGGCCGCCCGGTCGCTTGTATCACGATTTTGGGAACACCGTGTGTAATAACATCCTTTTAATTATATAATAAACTAGAATGAAAATGTGAATATTGAAAACTGAAGAGTACATAATATCGATTTACTCTTCGTGTCCTCTCTTCCCCGTATATTATTGTATTTTTTCTTATACAGAGATAACAGTTGCGCTTGCTAATGGTAAAACTGATCGGTTTACGAGTATGACCGCATATTACAAAACGTATTACTTTGTTCTGCAATCTGATGCACGGCAATATTTCATGTCGCAATCTCCACGCATTAATTGAACAATAATTCACGACACGACGCCGCGTTTCGCAGTTCGCATCATTAATACACCGGTAATTACGTTATCCAATGAACGACATCAATTATTAGCGGAGAGTATCGAATGTGCCCGCGGCGACAAGTTACGCGGCAGAGCAGACGCCGCCGCGTCGCGAGAGAGAGAGAGAGAGAGAGTTTCCTGCGGGAAAATATCGAGCGTGATATAAATTTGGATCGGTTCTATATCGATGACGGTGACGGCGGGATTCAGTCCCGTCTGTGTCACAACTGAAACTGAATTTGATCATAGCAGAGGACAGCACACGGTGCGACGCGAGGCGACGCGACTCGGCGCCGGTAATATAGGTACTCGTTACTCTAAACAGCAGGTACTCCGCCATGCAAGTGATAATTTGAACAGTCTGCTCACTTTCGTGTCAGACGTCAGATTTTCTGGAAGAATTTATTAATTCATGTGTCAGACTACTTTGCGATGTAGGTTATCGGACGGAAATAACATAATTGTCCCAATTTGCGATATCCGCCGTCCACCGGTTCGAGAACGATCTGCATTTAGACTTAAATAACTGTCGTTTTTAGTCGTCAACTTTCCTCGGTAAAGGATCGTATTTTAGAACAACCTTTTTCGAATCGTTATTCTTCTTTTATCGTTGTTTCTGAACTAGCAGACTTCAAAATTAACACTAGAACTACCACGCCAGTCAAAATACGTGACTGGTTTCACAATTTCATTTGTATGATCTGATGACTTTTGCAGCGATAACTAAAGGTCCAATATAATGAATTTTGTTTTTGTTTAATTTATTCCTCTTTTCATTTTCTCAAAGTGGAAAAGTATCCTATAATCTGTTTACCGAACCCAAAATCGTTTATTAGATATTTAGATAGATTTATCGATGTTTTATTCAGGTTTGCAAATATTTGTTTCGCACATCTACAGCGTCGAGTACTTTAAAAGACGATTCTATCGGATGCTCGCATAAGTTCGTGTCCGATTCGAAAATAAAGTTCAATCGTTAAATTTTTTTGAATGTAGCTTTATTAGCCAATTATACAATCTCCATTCTTCTCTTCGATTGCTTTCCAACGATCTACAAGCGTGTCGATTCCAGTTTTGTAGAAGGAGCTTGGTTTTTCTAAAAAATTGTCGCGAGGTAATTTTTTACAGCATTCTCGGAATTAAGTTTGGTTCCACTCAAACTGTTCTGTAATGATCGGAACAGATAAAAATCTGAAGGAGCAATGTCTGGGGAATATGCTGGGTGCTGCAGAACTTCCCATTTAAATCCTGCCGTTTTCGTAGCGTCTGTTGTGCGACGTGTGGCCTAGCATTGTCATGGTGGAAAATGATGCCTTTTCGATTGGCCAAAACAGGACGTTTTTCTCGAATAGCCGCATAGTATCTAGTAAGTTGTTGACAGTACGTGTCCGCCGTGATTGTTTCGCCACGTCGGAAAGCTCGAGGTGAATGCAATCCCACGAAACACACAGCAACACTTTCATTGTGTGCAGGCCAAATTTTGCGACGGGTTCTGCACTCTCATTTGCCTTTTTCCAGGTCTTTTTCCGCTGTACATTGTTATACAGAATCCACTTTTCATCGTCTGTTATCATTCGACCCAAAAAGGCTCCCTTGCATTGCGTGAAAGGAGAGACATGGCCACAGTCACGCGGTCGAGTTTAGTATTTTCTGTCAAAGAATGCACCCCATGTATCGAGCTTGGAAATGAATCCAACCTTTTTTAAATGGCGAAACGCGGTCGAATAATCCACATTCATCCTCTCAGCAATCTCCTTAGTTGAAATCCTTGGGTTTTACTCGAGCAAGGCGCACATAATGTCGTCATCGAAGCCGGAAGAGCCGTTCAGAGCGAGGATGATCTTCCAAGTTGAAATCACCATTTCGAAATCTGCCAAACCAGTTTTTAACGCACGATCCAAATAAACGCTCTCAATGTTTTTATGAGCAGTCCCAACACTCTCACCTTTCCAAAATTGGTACAGCATTACATGCCGCAAATGTACCTTTTCATTCTCCACCTTGTAAAATTTCTCTCACGCACAAAATGACTTATCTGCACGATGTCTCAAGCTGATGTGTCACGTGACACTGCCAGCTATTCGGTAGATATACATAACCTCACAAAAACAAATGTACTCCGTCGTGCAGTAAAGTTTGCGACATATATGAAAATCGGGCACGAACTCTTGCAATCATCCAATACAAATTGATCTAACAATAACACGAAAATACACACTCACGATACTACGGGTCCAACTTTGTTTGCAAGTTATTAACGAGTTAGGTCAGAGAGTGAGCATAGGTGTCGCTATAGGTGAACTGTAATCAGTAATGAGTTAAAAAAGAAACTGATACAGCGATGTTGCCGTCCTTGATTTCTGGCTTTTTTGTTAGATTGGCCTCCACAATTACTTTCTATAAAGTATGTACTAACTTTATAATATGTGCAAACTACATAAAAATATATTATTCTAATACTGGATCATTTCACAAACAAAATATAATAACATTACAAAAAACCTTTCTAAATTCTAGCAAGCATTTGTTATATTTTTAAAATCTTAACACCACAACAGTAGTTGATCTCCTTTTTAACATTCGCAAGATAATGTAGTATCTCAGACACACTCCAGCTTCAGATTTCTGAAAAGAATTTTTATATGAATAAAATTAAATCTGTTTGTTTACTTTTTATCCTGTGTTATTCTTTATCCCAAATTTATAAAAACGATACTATTTATGAAATTCATTTGTCGGGGTCTCAGAGATCACACCTTACTATTTATGCGTTATTAGACCTTACCTAGCGAGGGTTAAAAATATATATATATATAACTTTCTTATTTTACTTATTTTGTTAAGTAACAAAAATAGGTTAAAATAGGACTTGTAACTAGAAATTAACTTATTAATACCCTAAGTGAAAAACTAGATTTCGTATTTGTAAAGTATCATCGTTTACAATATTTCTAGTTTAAAACATTGATTTCCAGCCGACAGTGAAAAATATCTCGAACAATGGCCAAATAAAAAAATGTCAAGTAAAATGAATGACGAAATCATCGTTCGTGGTGAAATGGAGAAATTATTTACTGTTTGGTATTTACGTGCAAGGCTTGTTCGTTATAGTTTGTCAAAATTTATCTTTACGGTCTCGCGCAAAATAAATTTCGAGTTGTTTGAAACAAATAAAATGATAAAAACAGTCATCGTGAATAGGAAAGCATTCGTTTTACTGCACACTAAAGATATACTGCGTAGCTGCGACAGCGTTAATACATTTTCACATTGCAGATTTTAAAGTGCATTTTGCCGTCAGCCGAGTAAACTCCTTCTGAATTCTTGATTGTTTTTATTTTAAACCGCGGGCTGATTTTCAATTGCCACTGCGTAATGGAAAACAGAACAGCAGGCATTATATAGTCATGATTGTGTACGGTGTGTTCAAGTGCATCGAGTTGTGCCCCATTCACCATAACATTCGGGTTTACCTATTTTATTTGTTGACTTTATTTCAGTCTGACAATGGCGTTTTGATTTTTTCTCAATTTGAAACGCTGTACAAAATGATGGAGGAATGAAAACGTATAATAAAAGTTAAATAAGAATCAATTGATTGGTTTTACTGTGCTTAATATTATTAAATAATACCTTCATTGCGGTATTACGTATGTCAGTTAAATTATCATTTATTTGAATGTATGGAAAATTAATTTAACCCTCAACTGTCGAGACGGAGTTTTAAAGACTCCTCTAAATTAGAGACACCAATAATATAATTTGAAAACGTGTATTATTAGACTGCGGATCATTATGCAAAATAAAAAATGTTTGCTTTGATTGCAGGACACAGGAGCCAAATAAAAATTGTATATTCTTCTTTTAATTATTAAATATTATATATATTATTATATATATATTATATATATATTAAATATTTTTAACATATCCACTGCTTTAAATTATATGTATCCATTTTTGTCATAAATGCATAAAATCCGCAGTCTATGTATTATAAACAAAGTTTTACTGAAATTACTGACAATTAGTCCAGCAATTAGTTCAACATGCTGAGACATAAGAATTCAGCATTCAGAATGATTCTTGATAGACTTCGGATTTTATAAATTAAAATAAATCCGTACAAAAAGTTTAACCTGACTTATATTCGTTTTTCACATACGACTGTTCATCTCTCATAAAAGAAATATTGTGATTTATAATTGAAAAAATTAGCTGGAAAAGTCGCAATTCGTATAAACATCCACAGTCAAGCTACAAATTTTAAAATATATAATCATTTTAAAACTACCCGAAAAAGTTCTAACAATTCATTAAACATTGCCCTCGTTCTCGATTCTGCCTGTCTCAAAAAGCTTAATTGTTCCTTGTTTATTAGCAGACTGCGGTTTTTTTATGCAAAATAAAAGTTGTACACAGAGTGTCCTAAAAGTAATTTTTTCCGTTGTGAAAATGTTCTCCGCGACTTTTTTAAGGAGTTATTAACGAAAAACACGGACCAATCACAGTGTGGCTACAGCTGAGCGTAGAGATGGCATTTGCCGAGCTGAAATCAGTCCGCTGTAGCCACGCTGTGATTTTGGTCCGTATTTTTCGTTATAATAACTCCCTAATAAAGTAGCGGAGAACATTTTCGCAAAGAAAGAAATTACTTCAAATGACGTCGAGAATCCTCCCTTCCAAGGAAGGGTATACATCAATTGCAACATACATATATGTAGATAATACATAGACACTTATGTCTTTTCTTAATAATTTTAATGAACTGAGAATAATACAGCGGTATTAAATGTTTTTATTTCATTGCACTTTTCTTTTGCAGTGCATATAGTAACTACTTAGACACTTTTGACTGTTCTTAATAATTTTAATGAACTGTAAATAATAGAGTGGTATATGTCAATTCTTGAAATGTTTTTATTGTTTTGCACTCTTCTTTTGCACTAGATATAGGAGCTACATATACATTTATATCTTTTTTTAATCATTTTAATAAATAGAACATAATACAGCGCGCGGTATATGTAAATTCTTTAAATATTTTTATTGTTTTGCACTTTTCTATTGCACTAGATAGAGGAACTACAACACATAGACACTTATTTCTTTTCTTAATCATTTTAATGACCTCAAAATAATACAACGATATATGTAAATTCTTTAAACGTTTTTATCGTTTTGCACTTTTCTTTTGCACTAGATAGAGGAACTACAACACATACACACTTATTTCTTTTCTTAATCATTTTAATGACCTCAAAATAATACAACGATATATGTAAATTCTTTAAAGGTTTATATCGTTTTGCACTCTTCTTTTGCACTAGATATGGGAGCTACATATATACTTATATATTTTCTTAATGATTGTAATGACCTGAGAATAATATAGCGGTATATGTAAATTCTTTAAATGTTTTTATTGTTTTGCACTTTTATTTGCAGTAGATATAGGAACTGCTTAGACATTTATGTCTTTTCTTAATAATTTCAATGAACTGAAAATAATACATTGGTATATGCAAATTCTTTAAATGTTTTTATTGTTTTGCACTTTTCTTTTGCAGTAGATATAGGAACTGTATAGACATCTATGTCTTTTCTTAATAATTTTAATGAACTGAAAATAATACATTGGTATATGCAATTTCTTTAAATGTTTTTATTGTTTTGCACTTTTCTTTTGCAATAGATATAGGAACTGCTTAGACATTTATGTCTTTTCTTAATAATTTCAATGAACTGAAAATAGTACATTGGTATATGCAAATTCTTTAAATGTTTTTATTGTTTTGCACTTTTATTTGCAGTAGATATAGGAACTGCATAGACAATTATGTCTTTTGTTAATAATTTTAATGAACTGAAAATAATACATTGGCATATGCAATTTCTTTAAATGTTTTTATTGTTTTGCACTTTTCTTTTGCAATAGATATAGGGACTGCTTAGACATTTATGTCTTTTCTTAATAATTTCAATGAACTGAAAATAATACATTGGTATATGCAAATTCTTTAAATGTTTTTACTGTTTTGCATTTGATCTATTCATTTTTGTTGCGAGAACATATAAAAGTCGCTGCCTAGTTACTCGTATTCTGAGGGGGATTCACCTTTCTGGCTACACAAAATCTTCTTAATTTATGCCATAATCGCTTACAGCGAGAGAGTTATTGCTCGGCAGATAGTTAAATGGGATACAAGTTAAATATAATGGTTCGTAAAACGTGGTAGGTTACGAGCTTAATCATTCCCGCCTTCTCGCAAATCAGCTCGAGCAGATAAATTACACGGACGGTTTGTAGGGTGCGATAATTCAATTGTAATTGGCTAATCTTTAACGTGCGGGAGTAGGAGTAGGAAGGCGTATTTAACGGGTGGGTTTGCCGCAGGCAGCTCGGAAAAATGACTCTATTAACCACGGGGACGTACCGGATCGAGCCCGAAGGGAGACTCCGCTGAAACTTTGCTAAACAACTGCACGAGGTGCTAACTACATAGTTAACAAGAGCAATCTGTATCCGTAGCCCGGCGTTACCGTCGCTTTCCTCATTTCTGTCCTGCTTCTACCAATTCTGATGTCTTGGGAAAACTTCTTTGCTGACATATACAAAGAATGCTCTAAATTCGAACGAACGACTACAGAGCGTCACACAATTCTCGACTTCTTCGTGTAAAATCAGAATTGTGTTGACGCTTTATTATTAATGCCATACTTAAGAGATTGTCGTAAAGATTGGGACACGTTTTGTTTTCTAGCTTCAAAATTTCGTAGGATGAGAATTACGCAAGAAAACGTATACGGTAATTTCGGGAGAGATGCACCACATTTTGATTTCTTTCTATAAAACTTTTATTTGTTAAATGGAATTGAAAGTGTAGACAGGCATAGTTCAATTGTTTATTTAATTCACTTTAATAAAATATAACGTTGAATGAGTAAAGCTTTTATATTCATATATTAATATACTGTTTAAAAATGTTCGAAAAAGTGCATCTCTCTTTATGGCCTGGTGTGAGATGGACTCCTAATTTGGGATATACGTCACTCCTTTATTTATAGACTCTTCTCCCTACTTCTATTCTTTTTTTCTCCACCACACATGTTATTACACAAAATAGTATACATTGTACATGTTTCATGGAGCGTGCACGAATACGGTAAATTCAATTCAGTACTAGCAATAGTTTCATGCGAATATCTCGAAAACTAAAAGAGATCTCCTCATATATGAACAGGAAAAAGTTGTTCGAAATCTCGAAATCTATAACAAATTTAAATTTCATAAAAATCGGAGAGGAGTACCTCTTTCTAAACAATTACCAATATTAATGAATTAAAGTGTACGATGTTAGCAAACAGTGTGTCAAACAACAAGTCTCAGTTTTAATTTATCGCTTTGTAATTAATTGAAAAAGGCTCCTGACGAAAACGACTGCCTAGTATACTCACATAAAGTACTGGTGCGTCTATCCCTAAATTGAGGGAGAGACGCTCTTATACAAAAACAAGAACCCGTACAAAAATTTTGTCATAACACGATGAAAAACCGTAAAGGAGAAACCATTGTCTCTATTTAAGTTGATACTTATAGTTAAAACCATACAATAAGAACGTAATAACATTTGTACTTACCACTTACAAAAATATTTCGTCAGGAATTCGGAGCACTAACAAGATTTTATGTTTCTTTTACACGTAAATGATGTGGTAGACGTGTTCTTCGAAACGAGGTTATTTGCATAAGTTAATACGATGTAAATAACACGCGAAATACAGTTAAAAATCATCCCGTATTGCCTCAATAAAAACTGGTGCATCTCTCCCGAAATTACCTTTCCGTTGGAAAGATATAATTTCCAGCTACATTTTTGCTGCAGAAAGTATAATGATAGCATTAACGGATAAAAAGTTATCGCCAATTTTCTGAAGGCAATGTTTTAATAATGTGCTTTCACCGAAAAGCTGGAAAAAATTATTTTCACATTTATGTTGAAATTATGTAATTTATTATTTTAATACTAAATACGTGGATCACGAAACATTTTAATAAGTAAACATTAGGTTGTCCCAAAAGATTCTTTCGGAATGTGTTCTTTTATTATTGCTAAATAAATATTAGGTTGTCCCGAAAGTTGGTTTTCGATTCATGCATATAATGCAAAGTCATGTTAGGAAGTAATAAAACATTAACGTAAAGATTATCGCATTGTTTGTATTTATTTAGCTACATTGAAGGAACACATTCCGAAAGAAACTTTTTGAAGAACCTAATATATATTTTAAGAAATTTCTAAGTTCTTACTATTCATTTTTATCAGGAAACACGCTGCGACTGTTGATGCTCATTTCTACTTAAATTACCTATAAATGTTCAATCTGTGCAAATCTGGTAATAATTCCTTTTACACCATGATCACAAATCTTTATCGAATGTAATGATACCAGAAAGAGCACCTGATATTACTCAATACTATAAAAAGTCGCCAATGAAGTTTTATAATCGTGAAAAAAGTTACAGAATTATTCATTATAATCAAATATTAATAACTATACTAATTTAGATGATAACGAAATGAAACCTAAACCTGTGCGAAAATGCTCTGTATATCTACTTGAAAAGCTTCTACACGGTACAAATTTACACAAGTTCCTTAAAACACTTGAAAATCGCTAATGAATGAACGCCGTTTCAGAGACTGTTTAAGAACGCAAAGCGTGCTATAAAATCTCTTGAATAGAGTGCTTCACGGGTGTACAAATGAAAAGAAAATACTGAAGCTTTATTTTTCAGCCCTTTAACTACGTCGGACAGCAAAAATTTTACAACTTACGCAAAATTATGAAATCAACTTTTTTCCGACTTTTCGGGCTAAATTCACCACTGTTCGTCGTCCCTTAGAAACTTTATGTCGATTACGTGCGCTACATTCGTTAATCCAAATATATCCATATACTTGTATTTTTTTACATTGATTCTTAAGAGTTTTTCATTGTCTCCTGACATGCGCGAAAGATTCCCATACAAGACTACTGCAATACGTATCTGTTGCCACGTAAGGAACTTGTTCCACAAATTAAAGCCAACAATACAGACAATACCCATTGTATTTAAATGTAGTTATCAAAATTCACATTCCGAGGGTTGAAGAAGTATTTATTTAATTTTTGTAACACAATATTTTGTAATAAAATAAGACATTAATACAAGCTCAGCTTTTTAGTAGCTCATATCTACATACAGTGACTCCCATTAACCCTTTGCACTCCGAATTATTTGTCAATTTTGTTGCCTACGACTCCCTACTATTATAAGTGTTGCATTTGAAATTTATTTCAAAGGACAGTTCTTTGCCTCCTACCTATTTTAAACAATTTTATTTACTAATTATATTAAATACAGCTCTCAACCTTTGTTGTAATTTATATTTGTTTTTAACGAAAAATACAACTTGAATAAATAAAGGAAGAACCAAATACATATAAAAACAACCCTTAAAAGCAAAGGTTTAATATTCGGACTACTACAATACGTATTTGTTGTCACGTTAGGAACTTGTCCAACTAATTAAAGCCAAAAATGATAGTGAAATGTCATTCATCGCAAATTGCTTGTTATTTTATGACAAATAAATCCTTTTTTAAAATTATGGTTCCAGTTCTAATCATTGCCGTGTGTATAAGTAATAATATGAGCATTGGTTCATTAATATCAAACGAACAGAAGAGTCATAAAGTGGGGAACACTTTATGCACATCAGCACACTATGCGGCGATGAAATTCATGACTGTTGCAATGACCAACAATTTACGGCTAATATGACATTAATAGTTTTATAATATTAATGACATCAAAACACAAATTTGTAGACTGTATGACATTGCGTCCAACTAACCCGTCAACGTTCGTCTGCGAAACTAGCGTCGAAATTCTGACATTGACGTATCAAACGATCGCGATTAATCGGTTCAAAGTGACAAAAATGTTCAAGCTGTAAGATCTGGAAGTTCTTCTGTTGTAATATATTAATAACTACGGTAAAGTCGCGATATTTTTCCAACGGCCTGTGTTCTGCACAGAGACATGTCGGGTAGAGACATTCTTTTTTATGACTGCGTCTACCGCGCCGACCGCGCCGAGAGTACAGATAAAGCCGAACGTAGAAAAGGATAGCATGTAAACACGAATCGCACGACCGAAGCGTATCGGTGTGAACCACTACTAATCCAATTACAAAACTTCTTTATTTTTTTATGGGACTCCCACGAACTTATTTCTGGTATTTTTTTTATTAAAGTGTCACCAAACACGATATAATTTCAACTGTATTTAGTGGTTTAATCGACGATGAAAGTTTCGAACACAACGAAGAACAGCGTATGGGAAATTCTTTGAACTATGCCAGCAACGGCGACTGTCCGCGTCTCTTTCTTTCCCATTTGCTGTCCTTCCTTGGGTCCGAAACTTTCATTGTCACTTACAATTCTCGGTAAATTGAAGTAACGTATCAAATGTCTATTAACATTAATTTTATTTGCTCAATTTCCGAAATGAAAAAAATAGCAGAAATTACTTATGTCAACAGTCGAGTTAAGTTAATAGGTGCACTCTCCAGGCGTCTAATTAGGATCTGTCTTCAGTTTTTACTCTTTCAGTGCGTATATTAATTTTTATAGTGCTAACTATGTTTTAGTTTGCAAGTGAAATTAATAAGAAAATTATTGGAACAAGGCTTCGAACATTTGAAAACGCCGTACTAGGAAAAATTCAAAAGCCAACACTACTCAGAATTTATTAAATATATTTAAAATAAATTCAAACTCTAAATTTAATAAAAAAAACGTTTTAAATAGATAGCATATTTATGCATTTATGACAAAAATGAGTAGGTGTAATTTAAAAAAGTAAAACCATTACAAAAATTTAGAAATACTGTTACATTATTTTCAGTCTACTAAACATATCAAAAAAGAAAATAAACTGCCACTTCACTCCAGTTCATTGCAAATTCAGGTACGGAGATTTTATTTTGCATAAAGATCCGCTGTCTAGTTATAAAGATATTAAAACCTATTTACTGCTGCACCATTCAAATTGCTTCTTAAATAATAACTTCTTCCAAGGTAATTTAAAGGTCAACGTATTATATACATGGTTCAATTTGTCTTTTCATTACCTGTAACGTTACACTAATCAAAATACGTCATTCCACTAAAAAAGAAAACGACGATGACCTTGAAATATCGTAAAATGATATTTCATTTTCCAAACATTTTCTACATAAAACATTCTCTTGCAGTACTAAAAACAAAACAGAGATATTTCCGGTGTAAGTCTTTGGTACCTGTGTAGGTGTCCAGATACTTTTGAACGGTATTGTACAGAGTGTCACAGAATTATATGTCACGGATTCCACAGCGCGATTCTACACCCTCGATTTAGTCTAAAATGACATAAGTGAAAAACACGGTAAAAAGACAAATTTTTTTTAAGATTAAATAAAAATTAAATAAAATTACATTTAATTAAATCTTAAAATAAATTAAATTAATTTTAGAATATTAAATAAAAATCTAATCTTAAAAAAAAGATTTTGTTTTTTACCTTGTTTTTCACGTTTAAGGTCAATTTTGCGGGAGGTTATGTCATTTTCGAATGAATCGGTGGTGTAGAATCGCGCTTATGGAATCCGTGACATATAATTTTGTGACACCCTGTACATATGGAGCTTCTGTAGCTGTAGTATCCTCAACCCAAGTCCTTCTCCCTCGTTTCAAGAGAAAAGGTAATCTAGAATTTATCGTCCTATTAACACTTTGCTTAAGTGCAGTATTTGTTTCTGTTAGCAAGACTGTCTGTCACACAGCAAACGGGTTTACCTTTACCGCGTGACTACACGTCGAAGGTAGTATCAAAGTTTTACAACCGAAGTTTATCGGTATCTACTATCGATGAAAGTAAAGAAAAAATGTTACACGATCCTAAGTCTAATTAGGTTGTATAAAATAACTTTGCAAAAACAATACGGACAATACCCATTGTATTTAAGTTTAGTTATCAAAATTTACATACCGAGGGTTAAGGAAGTATTTATTTTATTTTTATAAAACAATCTTTTGTAACAAAATGAGACGTTAATACAAGCTTAGTTTTTTAACACCTCATATCTACATACAGTGACTCCCATTAATTTTCGGACGCTCTCAAAAAAACGATAACTTTTTTAATATTGGACTATACGATTTGATCTTTTTCAGAAGTCAGAGCAATTAGTTTACTACATGTTGGGAAAATTTTTTTTTTAATTGCAACTGGTCGGAGTTGTATAGGAAATACTAAAAGTTGCGTTTTACAACTTTTTAATGTGGGTCTGTATTGAAAATTTAAAAAAATGCGTTTTGTAGATCTGCGCCAATTATATGCATTGTGAAAGTTTCATCAAAATCGGTTAATGAGGGGAAAAACGACATTGAACGATGTAAGAATCCCTAGATTTATTGCATTTTGAGGCCGAAAATGGTGAAAAACTGCAAAATTTACCATCTTTAAACGTTTCTAGCTTGTTCGAATGTCGACCAATTTTGATAACATTTTCAAGACATGTTTGATCGATACAGATCTACGAAACGTGTTTTCTAAATTTTACATACAAGCCCACATAAAATAGTGGCAAAATACAACTTTTAGTATTTTCTGTGCAATTCGGAACATTTGCAATTTTTTAAAAAATTTTTATCACGTTGTGTAGCATACCATTTGTTCTAACTTCCCCAGAAATTTCAAATCGTATGGTTCCATATTAAAAAAGTTGTCGTCTTTTTAAGAATGTCAAAAATATTAGTGGGAATCACTGTACATAAAATGTAAGACTCGATAGTAACGTTCTAGAGATGTCAAAGAAAATAACAACTGGTAAAAGAATGAAGTAACCCTTAGCACTCGAGCGGTGACTCAGTCACCACTAGAAATTGCTGTACCATTATTCACATTATTTACATTATGAAATATGTTGGTATCTAATCAATTACTAAACATTTAAGTATAGTATGTGGTATTATATCAATTTCATATTCATACAAAGAAAAAGATTCAAATAGAATGAAATTATTCTAGGTCGGAAGAAATGTGAAACACTAAACTTACCACGAGGGGTCAAATGATCAATTTTAGATTTTTTATTTGACAAATACTGAAATTGTAAAGGTGTTTTTTCATGGGAATTTATTGAATATATTTTTTTACTCCAGTATATATCATAGTAAAAATCACATAAAATATAAATAAAATTAATCTTGTTCTTTTATAACGCTATACACATTAGTCACTTTTGATGGTCGGTAGGTTTGCTGTTAATTTTCCGGTTAAAATAGCTCCGTGTACAAAGGGTCAAGTTATATGTCGGATACATGTAGACAACATGTAGGTTTTGCAAATCAAATTCAACCTTATGCAAGTCAATTTCACCCATTAAGAGTATTTAAAATTAATTACACTTTAAAGCATCTCCCTTGTGTTCAAAAGAAGTCAATATGGGCAGGAGGGTGCAGCAAAATGCTGTGTGACGTTCGGCCCACGTCTACGGTGTCATTACTGCGAGGGAAACACAAGACTCAACACTCAAAACGCTTCAATAAATACATATGTACTTTCATTTTAACCGTTTGCACTCCTCTGTCGAGTGTAACTCGACATCGACGAAAGGAAAATGTAAATGAAATGTGTTTTTATATGTATTTAGTTCTTCCTTTATTTATTTAAGTAGCATTTTTTAGTTGAAATCAAATATAAATTACAATAAAGTTTCAGAGCTATATTTAATATAATTGGTAAACAAAATTGTTTAAAATAATTAGGTGTCAAGGAACTGTCCTTTGAAGTAAATTTCAAATGAAACACTTGAAATAGTAGGGAGTTGTTGGCAACAATATTGAAAAACAATTCGGAGTGCAAAGGGTTCAAAATGTATTAATCAGCAAATGGCTACAACGAGTATACATATCTACACACAATTTTCATACATCGCAAAGTTAATAAATTAAAAATACTTGATCTGCAAAAGGGTGAATTTCAAGTGCAAAGCCTGTATTCTGACGATCTATTTTTATTAGATACCCGCAACAATATTTTGTGAATATCGCGTACATGTTGAATACATCAAAATAACAACACTCAAGCTTTCGTCGTCGCAAGTAAATTCTTCGACGACCGTGCTGCATGTTACGTAAGTTACGCAAGGGAACAGATTATTAGAGCAAAATGGCAGGAAAAAGATACGTGGTAAACGGCGCGGTGTCTTCCCTAGTCTTTCTTACAGAAACGAAGGGGAACAGACAAAGGAACTTCGAAATTAGAAAAGTGGTGGTAGTTCAGCAACCTACAGACAGCCAGTAGGTACACGTACTCTACAAAGACCAAAGAAGTTCATAAATAATCGAAGCATTGATGTACGACGGTGGTTTTCGCATGCAATATTGATCCATGTGAACATCACAGTTTATAATGAAGTAAGTGGACAGTGTATCCCTTTCAGCCTCGACTAACATTGCTAAACTATGCATACCGTAAACATCTAAAAAATTTATAACTTTAACAAAACTCTTAGTTTCAACTTTCTCTAATTTTGATTCTCGACTTTATGAAAATACTTGCGATGTTGCGACTGATATTTTAGCAAACTATAGTTATTTCAGTAAGCGAAATTGAATTTGAAACGAGACAATTCATTGATTATTCATTGATCAATATTCAAATTATTATTAAATTTTTTCCTGATTACTAGGCAGCGAGCGCTATCCGCCGTAATATTTTGTAGGTCCTTTATTACTACTTTATAACAAGATTTTATAACGTTTCTTGTATAAGTGAATAAATAAATGAAAACTAACATATTTAGTAAATATTGTAAATATGCTTCTTACAGAATTCATTATAAGATAATCAAAAGTAACATTCATACATAGTCACATGACGTTTCCAAATTTATCTGCCAGTCGACTATAAAATTTAACTTCCGAAATTCTCTGATAGAAAATTTAAAAAAAATATTAAACCCTTTGTTTAATAGACGCTCATAGATATTTGTTTAAAATTGAATTTTTGCAATAAATATACACCCTCTTCTGAGATAATAAATTAAAATTACACATTGACAGAATTTATAATTAATCTATAATTAAACTGGATTGCGGGTTTTATGCATTCGTGAGAAAAAACGAGTTGACGCAATTTGAAACTAATAGAAGGATTAAAATAATTTAAGAATGTTGCTGTACTATTTTTAACTCGCTAAGAATACTAGAGAAAGGAAACAAGTTCTAAATGACTACTGTGTCTCGAAATTGATGCTGACAATGTTTATTTTGCAAAAAGATTCGCAGTCTAATAATCACGCTTGGATGAAATCTATGAAGAATTTGCTGTTAAAAACAAACTAAAACTAAAAACTAGTTAAAAAGAATCATCCTTTATTAAGAAGTTATAACACAGTAGAATAAATTATGAAATAATCTATCATACTTTTATTTTATACATGCTGTCTTGTATTTGTCAATTCAAATAGAATAATTCTGTGTTATAATTTTATTTCGACGTTAAATAATATGCGTATAAATTCAATGACTGTTTTTGGATAATAAATAATGGTATTTAACCTCTTGCCGTATTTCAACGAGTCACACTCGTCATGAAGATTTTGATCAAAGTCTAACAAATATGAACGTTACACCTTTCTTTTTAAATGAGATCAAATTTGATTCTTTTGTATTCAATATTTAAACAATAAAATAAATAAAGCCATACAAAGAAAATAAATTTTCTTTTTTCTTCCACGACATTTTTGGGGATACAGACGTTTTAATCAGTATAACTATAAAGAAAATGATACGACAAGGGGTTAAAATGTTTCTCCTCTTTAAAATCAATACAAAGTAAACCTTTTATAAATTAAAATGTTGAGGTATAGCGTGGAAAAGAAATAACACGTGCGTTTTTTGTAGCTTGAGACAAATAATATCTAATAAAATATATTCTAAATATAAACTGTTTGAAATACACTTTGGTATAACTGTGATATTTTGAGATTATTGCACAGATGCTTTTAGATTATAATACAACCACGTTTTACTTATTTTTACTTTCAGAGAGCACACGTTCGTTCACGCCGCCGTTCATACAGAATCTAATCACGCACTCTATTGTTTTCACGCACAGACTCGCTCTCTCTCTCAGTATTTCCACCTATGTCAACAGAAAGCAATACCAACCCATGAAATTAGTTCTCCAACATTAAATAAAAAAATTTTTTAATATACCACGTTTTGAAGACGGACTAAAAAGTATAAAATAATTTTTCCTAGCCCCATACATAGTCCTGAAAATTTGTGATTGTGAATTTTGAATAGCAATGAAAATACTTGCAAGATCTAAAAC
Organism: Lasioglossum figueresi; assembly: GCA_028455805.1. NCBI lineage: Eukaryota > Metazoa > Arthropoda > Insecta > Hymenoptera > Halictidae > Lasioglossum > Lasioglossum figueresi. The sequence continues at coordinate 15,364,557 of CM052190.1, read as the reverse complement.
GAAAAACGTGGTGCACATGCAATAGATAATTGATGCAAGAATAGTTCACCTAAGTCACTAACAATTTTATTGAACTGCAAATGATATGAACTGTTGTGTGAGTTTTCTCAACGACAGCTACTCTCTGCAATCCTTACTGTTACTTGCGCCCCATGTTTTTCGTTTTAAATCTTACAAGTATTTTCATAGCTATTAAAAATTCACAACCACAAATTTTCAGGACTATCTATATGGGATTAGCAATCTGTATGAGGCTAGGAAAAATTATTTTATACTTTTTAGACCGTCTTAAAAACGTGGTGTATTAAAATTTTTTTTTATTTAAATAATTATTTTCTGCTTTTTAGTTTTGCGTGTGTGAAATTTTTTAATCGATTTTAAACATTTTTATGAGATTACAACATAGACATGTATATATGGGAAACATATGGGCGGCATATGGGAAACAATCGCGAGCGGTTGTGAGAACAAACAGCGGCCGTTGAGAACGTTTACCTCAACGTACGAAAATTCAACGAACTAAATAGATTTAGAACGTTCGATCCAGGAACCGATAAAATATTGCTTTGTCATCCAGTTCTGAGCTATGTTTAAAGTTTCAAGTCTCTAGCTCATTGGGAAGTTAGTTTAAAATTAATTGCAAAATTCGTACCGAACAGACAAACAAACAGACAAACAAGAAAGCTAGTTAATGAAAACGTGATAACGTGGTAATAAAATTGACAGTTTGAATGAAAAACATTCTAAAAGAGAACTGATATGTCTATAAGTACTTGCGATTTCATAATTCATGTACATATGTACTTTGAAATTGTTTAAGTATAAGATACTCCTTCTCTCCATTAGTCAATAAAGGACGATTGAGCGAGACGAATTGTTTGTAACAGATCCATACAATTTTGATGAAGCTCCGTGACACAGAAGGTTTCAGCTGAACTGCTTTGACAATCAATCGATTTCTATCGATATTTCATAAAACAAAAATGACAACGGACGTAGATGAAATTGTTGCAAGACGTTATAACTTTGAACATCGTTATAGGAAAATCGTTAGTTAATATGTTTATTGGTGTTTATTTGGCGGCGCGTACCAATGTAATCGAATAGGATCCCAAGTTCATTACGTTTCAAGTTCATAGATTTCATATTGTTAACACTTTGCACTCGAGTGGTGACTCGGAGGCGCCACTAATAATTCTTATACCATTCTTCAAAATATTTGTTGCATTATTAAATTTGTATTCAATAAATTACTAAACGTATTTAATATTTTAATAAACTACTGTAAGTATTGTACGAGGTATTATATCAGTAGATAGCGGATTTTATGCATTTACGACAAAACTGAGTAGGTGTAATTTAAAACAGTAAAAACAGAAGAATTTTAAGAAAGAACATAAACGTCTATTTCACTACAGATTGTTGCAATTCAGGTAGAAAAGTTTTATTTTGCATAAAGATTCGCTGTCTATATATCAGTTTCATATCGATAAAATTAAAAAATCATATAAAATGGAAATATTTCAGGACGGAAGAAAAACTCGGTTCTCAAATAAGAATAGCTCCGAGTGCAAAGGGTTAAATTTCAAAACTATTTTTCCAGATATTGGGTTGTCAAGAAAGTAATTTCGGTATTTTAGGGTGGTATAAACCCAATTTTTTTATTCGAGCATTGAACTTTAATGAATAAGATATTTTCCCTTTTGTTCGATGATCCTTTGCCAAAAAGAATAAATAAGAAAATATTAGATTGATTAAAGTTCATCGTTCGAATAAAGAAATTCGGTTTTATTTCACCTTACAATACCGAGATTACTTTCTTGCCAATCCACTACATATAGGGTGGATGAATACGTAGGTTTGAATGGTATCAAGAGGGCCACATTCTGACGTTAATAGCTTCTTGTAGGTGGCCAGGTAGAGGACATATGGAGGTCATTCGCTTTTTTTTATTGGAAACTACTATTTTATTGCATCACATAATGCATGTTGATATTCTTTACAAGAAAGTGTTAATCTGCTTATATGAAAAAATCATTTGTTTAAGAGATACTTGTGAGAGTTTTAATGTGACGATCATTTAAATTTACATTAGAAACTTATCATTTTTGTTCTTTAACTGTATTTTAATACACATTGCCAATAATGTATATGAACTTACAAATTCACCCTTTTGCAAGCCAAACACACCCTTTTCCAAATCAATTTCACCCATTAAGAATATTTAAAATTAATTATTTATTTATTTAGATTACATTACATATTTATTTAGATTAAATTATACATTTATTTAGACACACGTGAACGGTGTCAGTACTGCGAGGGAAACATTTTTAAAATTTATTAAACAGAAAATGGCTACAACGAATATACTACACGAATATACTACTACATGAATACGAGGTGTGATCAAAAAGTAAGGTGACTTTTTATTTTTATCAAAAAATATTTATTTATTCATTATTTATGTTGTCCCCTTCAAAGTAATCCCCCTCAGATATAATACACTTGTGCCAGCGCTTTTT
>CM052190.1:15313963-15361932 GCA_028455805.1 Lasioglossum figueresi | reverse complement strand
TACTCACTATCCAAGAGCGCCCGTGGTCCTTACCTCGTCCCCTCTCTCGGAGTAGCGAATAGGCTGAGGCCCTCTGCGAACCCGTAATTTATATGCATTCGTTGCTATCCGCGAACACGAAAATCAACAACCAGGTTGTTAAGCGTGATTCGACTTTTCGCGCCCTCCCCTCGCGTCGCTATCCCGCGCGGCCACCAACAAACTTCCTTGGAGAAGCTTTTCGAAGCTTGTCGTTTCGCGTTTTCTCCTCGAATTTTCTATACATGCTGCAGTCTAAAGTCACAGCAAGGACTAGGGGAGACCGGGGCTAGTTGGCTAACTTTTAACATATTTAATTTTTACCAATGAACCATTAGTATTTTGCTGACTTGTTGTACACCAAAAGTTTGCACATTGACTTGGGTATACAGATTTAATTTTGAAAATCGCTTTGATTGAACGTAGATGTAGTTTTAATCTTAGAAACCCCGGTTATGGGGTTAGTTGACTTATCTGATGGGGTTAGTTGACTTAACAGTTACTTTTAAGTGTTTAAGAAAATATAATAATATTAACAATACTTAAATTTTGATTTGTTCATACATATCTACTGTAGTGAATCAGATGATGATTTGTAGGCTAAATTTAGTCAAATCATGCTTACAAATCATCATTTGAGTCACAGTTACATAATGCATACATCTAATGCATTTTTCGTGAGCCCATTTGATCCAACGTGTACACTGCACTCAGTTTTCACCATAAACGCTGTCAGTGTAATATTCATTGCAGATCCAGAATTCTGAATCATCTTCTGATTCTGAGGACAAGGAATCTTTCTTGAGTGACATAAATCCTATGCTTAGTCAAGTAGCCCCGTTCTACATTTTCTTTACATTTTCTACGATGCACCGAATCAAATGAAATACCTCAAATTATAGTCAATGTATCATATTTCCATAAACTGATCATGGAAAAATGTCAAGCAGTACCTTAATGGACAAAAATTGATAAATAGCCGAAACAAAAATATTTACTTGCTGCCGATGTTTTTAGATTTTTTATTTGTATTGGTATAACACGCAAGTTTCGGTCACGAGAGAGTAAAGTCCTTCCGGGCAGCTTGAAAGATGGTGGGGGGCGCAGTGACCCTATCATCTCTCACTCCACTACCCAAACCCCACTTTCTTGAACCAATTATGGCGAAGATGCGCAAAGACGAACGAAAACTGGTCTTTACACGAGTTTATTCTCTCGTGACGGCAGGTTTAATGATTCTTATGTTTCAATATCGCGGAAAACAGCATCATCTACTTTATAGTATTATAATTAGTGATGGTTTTTAGATAAAGGAACTGTGGTGGTTAGATATAAAAAGCACTTCACACAACACGAGGATCTGATAAATAACAAGAAATATACTTTATTTTAATGATGGACGTACAGAAATGAAGATCGTCACACTTGCACGATTCTCCACGTAAATAATAGTCCCGTGTCGAGTATACCGGCGCACTCAATTCTCGACCCTCCGCAAAGTCTAAACTCTGAGTCCGAATCTGTCCAATCTCAAAACTTGAATCCTTGAAATCCTCCCCTCTGCTCCGGGGTCAGTTCTATTTATAGCGAAAATCAACTGGGCGAAGGTATCCGCTAACGGGGGAAAAAACAACCTTATTCGCTAGTTGACTTGAGGGAGGAGTGTCTTCCTGATCCGTGGAGGAGAGGGTCACTCCCTCAAGTCCTTTTAGGGAAATTCCAAAATATGATCCCCCGGAGCAGTACGTTCATACTACCCTAAGTGGGCATCTCAATTTATGGTCCCTTGACCTGGCGCAGGCCAAGGGTAGTGCCAATTCCGCGGATGGTCCGCACATGTACTAGGACCCACTCCGTCCGTTCAGGGCCCTCGCGTACCTGGGTTAAGGACCCTCGGTATTATTTTATGCTCTTTTTCCCGAAGTCATTTGGGACGGCGCAAAAAAAGGGAAAGGCCTCTTCTAAAAATAAATGTGTTAAAACTTGAGGGCCCATCTGTGCCTCTGGAAAAACCCAACGTACATTTCTGACAATTAGAATGGATTAGTCAACCAGCCCCTGTATCCCCTATTAAAGAATATATAAATAATGGACGTCGTTGCAAAGAATAACCTCATAGATTTTGTTGAAAATATAAAATAGATCTATAAAAAAGGGGTGTTGCATCCCAAAATATTGTACTTTTTTGAATGAGGTGATTCTTAAGGCTATTTGAAGTAACTTTTTCGTTTGCGAAAATGTTCTCCGTGGCTTTTTTAAGCCGTTGTTAACGAAAAACACGGGCCAGTCAGAGCGCGGCTACAACAGACGGATACGGGCTCGGCAAATGCCAACGCCGTGCTTAGCTGTAGCCGCGCTGTGATTGATCAATGTTTTTTATTAATAACTCCTTATCAAAGCCGCGGAGAACATTTTTGCAAAGGAACAAATTACGTCAAATCGTGTATATGTATTAGGTTGTCCCAAAAGTTTCTTTCGGAATGTGTTCCTTCAATGTTGCTAAATAAATACAAACAATGCGATAATCTTTATGTTAATGTTTTAGTACTTCCTAACATGAACTTGCATTGTGTGCATGAATCGAAAACCAACTTTTAAATAAATTTGTTTAACAATATTAAAGGAACACATTCCGAAAGAAACTTTTGGGACAACATAATATAAAGAAATATAATGTACACTAACGTGAAAATTCAAACTGTATTTTAGGTTAGGAAAGTAGGACTTTATTTTGTAAATTATAAACAAAGTCTGAGTTGTCAATGTCCGTGTGAAGCAAGTCCACTCTATCCCGTAGTGTAGTCAAATCTAGTCTCACGCTCTTATTTTTCAAAATGAATTCAAAAATATTCACGAAAATACTGTTACAGTTTCAAACATTGCTCGAAAAATGTCATTCTATTGAAAATTCATTTAAAAATTACAAAGTTACCTTCTTTCTCAAACTTGAATTCAGAAATTGAGGGTGGTGGAAAGTCGGTTTACAAATATGCCTGTGTAACGCACCAAAATTGACAAAACTCGAGGCGAAAGAAAAAATAAACGTTTGTGGTATACCGCAATGTTGTAGACATGACATTTTTCGTTTTTATCCCGTATGAAAATATGCGAGAATGTACAGGGTGTTTCGTAACTGGTGGTACAAGCGAACAAGGGGTGATACTACATGAAAAAATAAGTCGAAAATATAGAATAAAATTTTTTCATGTGAGGCTTTGTTTCCGAGAAAATCGACTTCGAATTTTTGCGGTCTACGCGTACTATGTACACCCCCGCTCAAAAGTATGTGGACACTTATCGTTGAAATTTCTATACTATTTGATTGTTATTGGACGATATTTATTGTTCACAGATCTGGGTAAAATAGTATTTGAATCAGAAAATAATACTATTTATTTGAAAGTATGCGTACAACTTTAAAAATAAAATATTATATTTGATGCAGTCATTTTTGAAAATATTTCTCTTTTGTCTTTTATTTTCAATTTCAATTTTAAATATTATTGCTGATAATAATGGTTCGGATGCAATACGTTTATGAACATAGAGATATAAAAAATCAAATACATATTGTCGGTTCGATCCTTAGAGGAATGTGTAAAAAATGCAGTAAACATATGTAATAATGCAGTACATAACAATTTTTGTTATAAATGAATCAAATCCGCGGTCTACTAATAAATTATTGTTCAGATAAAGTCTTCACTACAGTATAAAGCAGATCGCGCATGAAAGATTAAATCCCTTGGAGATTCTTTTTCTTTCAGAAGGAGAATTGAACAAGTACTTTTGATCGAGGGTGTATGGACATAATTCAAAGTCGATTTTGTCCAAAAGAAAGCCTCACATGAAAAAAATTTTACTCTATATTTTCGACTTATTTTTTCATGTAGTATCACCCCCTTTTCGCTTGTACCACCAGTTACGAAACACCCTGTATAATAGTGGGTGATCGGTAACTGGTAGTATAACCAAGAACGGGATACTACATAAACGAGTAAGTCAAAAAGGTAGAATAAAATGTTTTCGCCAAAGGAGTTCGTAAAAACGAAGCCTGGTATGGAAAACTATTATTCCACATTTTCGACTTATGTTTTATGCAGAATCATCCTTTTTTTGGTTGTATCACCAGTTACCGATCACTCTTTATACGATTCTATTTTTAAAAAACATATTATTCCACATTTTCGACTTATTTTTTATGCAGAATCATCCCTTTTTCGGTTGCGTCACCAGTTCCGATCACTCTTTATACAATTCTACTTACAAAACCATATAATTCCACATTTTCGACATATTTTTTATGCAGAATCATCCCTTTTTTGGTTGTACCACCAGTTACCGATCCCTCTTTATACAATTCTATTAAAAAAGAGTCACGATGATAAAGAACCGTGAGAATAATTGTTTTCCTTAGTAAGATGTGCACAGCCAAATGATATATCCATATCTGAACAGTTTGCTCACGCGACTATAAATAACGGAGATATTTAAGTATTCTCATTAAAATACATCATTCTGTATAGTTAGTAAGCCTATGGCATGGCCATTCGATGCTGATAAAACATTTGAAACATTGTACGAAATGGGCTAGTCTCTGATAATTGCACAGATTTTCGGAGCATTTATACATTCTCACTGACAATTTCAGTGCAGAAAAAATGATAAGATTAAACGATAGAAAGTTTTTAACATCAATGGAACATTCGCTTGATTAAACAAGGAGATTAAAAAATAAATAGAACATTTCGTTCATTCAAAGGAAAAGTGACATACATAAGTGAAAAAAAAAATTTTACAGGAGATCCATTTGAAAATGATATTGTAAATCACCAACTTATTGTATTAATGTCAAATTATTTGTTGTTATTTAGATACTGGGTTAATTGTCAAGTATCATGTCATCTATATAATAAAAATGAAATGCCTTTCGTTGGTAACGGCATCACGTAAGAACGGCTGGACCGATTGGCTAATTTTTTTTTTAAAAATGTTCGTTGTGATCCGAATCAGGTTTTTAGAATAAAAAAAATTAGAATACATGCCCGGAAACATGAAAATTCGGGAAAAAATGAGACTATCCACACCGCGACCGCCGCGAGAGGGCCACGACGACGTCACCTACCGCGGCCACCGCCAGATGGACACCGCGACGTAGCGAGTTTCTCGCAAGTAAGGTGTTGCGCGGGCGGTATTAATATGCGTAGCGGACGCGGAAATTGACCAATATTTTCACATATTGAATTTACGGTGTCAGTTGCTAAATCTACCCATCCTGTTGTATTCTGTTGGTGTACTCTGTTGGTTTCCGCCAAAATTCCAATATTATTTTTATTTTTATTATTTTTATTTTTGAAAATCTGCTAAACCCCTCTACACATTCTGTTGCCCTCTGTTGCCCTTTGTTGTACTCTGTTGGTTTCGGACAAAATTTAAATATTATTTTTATTTTTATAATTTTTATGTTTTTTTATTATTTTTATTTTTGCGAATCTGCTAAACCTCTACCCATTCTGTTGCCCTCTGTTGCCCTTTGTTGTACTCTGTTGGTTTTCGACAAAATTTCAATATTATTGTCATTTTTATTTTTATTTATTTTTATTATTATTTTTTTATTATTGTCCGTACATTGTGTCGCAATCGACAAAATTTGTTTTGAATTGACAAAATTTGTTTTGAATTGACAAAATTTACAATGCCGCCAATAAGACAGAGCAATTTAAGTCGTAGAACTCGCAATGCTACACGGCAAACGAATTTTAGATCTAATCGAACTGTAGAGCAACGCGAAGATCGACGTGAAATTGAACGGAATAGATTATCCCAAACACGTTCAGCACGTACATCACATGAAAGAGAAAATGGAAACGAAGATGATATGCATCGAATGAGACATCATCGATCAGTAGAAACCAATCGCGCGACAATGAATTCGAATAATCGTTCCAGAAGACAAACAAATGTTGCGTTGAATACTCATCGAGCTGCATTCCGTTACAACATGGCAATTGATTACAGTGCAGAAAAATCCGTTGCTATTGAAACCATGAGCGTTGTGTGCCCACATTGTAAGACATTGAGATACGAAAATGAAACACCTGGATTGTGTTGCGCAAGTGGCAAAGTCAAATTGGCGCCATTGGTGCCGCCACCAGAGACATTGCGCTCAATAGTTTCTGGAACAGGAACAGATTCCACACTATTCCTGACACAAATCCAGAAATACAACAGTTGCTTCCAAATGACTTCATTTGGCGCAACAAATGCAGTTCGGGACAATTTCATGCCCAATTTCAAAATTCAAGGTCAAATATATCATCGAGCAGGTTCGCTACTGCCGTCGCTGGATGCAGACTATAAATTTCTGCAAATTTATTTCATGGGCAATTCACCACAAGAAGTAGATCAGCGTTGTGCACACAACAGTTCGGTGAAAAGACCAATTGTGGAACAACTGCAAACTTTTTTTCATCAACACAATGAATTGATTGCATTGTTTAAATCCGCACTGGACCGCATGCCATCTGATAATCACAAAATTGTAATCAGAGCCGATAAGACGCCTGCGGGAGAACACGCAAGACGATTTAATGCGCCAACAATTTATGATGTTGCCATTGTCGTCGTTGGTGAAAATTTCGAATCCCGTGATATCGTTCTATGTCGGCGGAACGATCAGCTGCAGCGTGTGTACGAAACGCACCGATCATATGATGCGTTGCAATATCCCATCATATTGCCAGAACACAAAACACAAAATGTGTATCATATAGCATTGCAATGAAAAAATGGTGATATAACAGAAAACCAATTGAAACAAAGCATTTCTTTGTTTTGATTGTTTACTTTAACATCGATCTTGCAATCGAAATCGAAATGTAAGTAAAACACCTTCAGATTTATTGTGATTTCAAAGTTAATTCAAGAAAATAAATCATTTGATTGACATGAAATTCTGTCCATGCGAAAGTCCAGTCGTTCAACAGTTGTGATGTCATTGGTGCGCGCATTGTGCGCCGCCCGCAAGGGCAAACCGCCGGGAGGACCTGGCTGCGAGGGCGTGCCGAAGGCACGCCACGAGTAGTTAATTAAATATGAAACTTGACAAATAAAACACTTTCAAACACATTTGTCAAGTTTCATACTTAACGGCCTGACACATTAGCTATAAAGTACACCACAATTTATATATTTATTATTATGTGTTTTCTTGAAATATACGTTTTGAGTTGTGCCACTTCCCTTATGAATGAACGATTTATGAAAGCAATAATAGGAAACAACGAAGTCATATTTATACCGAATTTAGGACGAAAAACATCAGTACGATGTATTGATTGCCCTAGTCTTCAGATGCAAATCCGATAAGAGATCATCTATTATGAAACATACACTTCGAAGAAAACGTCACTAACAATGCCTGTATAGTAGACCGAAAAATTAATCGTATTGGAAAATTGCCATGTTAATGAAAAAAATCGTACATATAATTGCAATAAAAACCTACTGGCTTTATGCATACAGGGTGTCTAAAAAATGTTGTATTTCCTTGCACAGGTTGATTCCTAAGGTCATTTGAAGTCACTTTTTCCTTTGCGAGAATGTTCTCCGCCGCTTTCTTATGGAATTATTAAGGAAAACCATGGACCAATCAAAACGCGGTTACAGCGGACGAGATCAGCTGCGCCGGAAGCGGCCCACTGTAGCCGAGCTCTGATTGGTCCTCGTTTTTCATTAACCCTCATACGCTCCTCAGAAATAGTTACACAAAAGGTCCTCGGGTGATATTTCACCCATTTTCGCTATACACTTCAATGAATGTTATTGGGAATCTATTGTAATATATTTAATTAAGAGTTCATTAATAATTCTTTAATAACGTTACGCCGAACATTTTCGCAAAGGAAAAAGTTACTTGAAATGACATCAGTAGACTGCGAATCTTTATGCATTTATAGAAAAATTGAGTAGATGATATTCAAAATTGTTGTAAAATATACAAAAATTGAAGACGTCAATATACATATGATTTTTTCAGTATTAACATCATTAGACAGCGAAACTTTGTGCAAAATAAACATTTTCTACGTGAATTGCAACAATCTGAAGTGAAATAGACATTTGTTTCCTTTCTTAATATGTTTAATTGGTTGAAAATAATATAAAAGTATTTTTAAATTCTTATAATGTTTTTACTGTTTTAAATCATACCTACTCATTTTTGCCACAAATGCATAGAATTCGCTGTCTAAAAATCATTAAGGGAAGAAATAACATTGAATTTAGTTTCTATTTCTTGCAATCGATACAGACAATTTTTATTTTGCATAAAGATCCGTAGTCTAGACATCAGGAATCGCCTCTTTCGAGGAAACACAACATTTTAGGACATCCTGTATGTTACGGTAATAACACTATGAAACTGTGAAAAAATTCGGTAAACAATTTTTAAGAGGTTATTGCAAAGGGGAGCTACAAACATCAAATCTGTGGTTGTTCAGCCACGGAAAAGATTGTCCCATGTTTTCACAGAGATTTCAATTTACGCCATTTCTTAAGAAAAATTGGTTTTCTGTTTACCACCTGCTACATTAGAAGGAAAGTAGTAATGTTCTACGAAAGGAGAAGCTTAAGGCGTTAAAAGGAGTCCAAATTTATTCCTGTACTATTGTTTTTTACGAAATTATTATAGGTTAAATATGGACAATGTTACCAGAATTGGAGATTGAATGTTCAAATACATTTTGGATCTATTGTATATCAAGAACTTAAAAGGAGAATTCAATTTCATAACGATATTGCTGCTACATTATTTATTACATGTTATGTACGATAATAACTAGACTGCGGATGTTTATGCAATTTGCAATTTTTGTAGACGAATTTTAAGAAACTCGAATCGAATAAAATCTTATTTTCCGTGGTAGTGGCCTTTTTAGATCTGAAATAAATTAAAATTTAAAGTAATAACCTTATTATTACACAGCGGATTTTATATATTTATAACAAAGATGAGTAGGTGTAATTTAAAACAGTAAAAACATTAAAAGAATTCAAAAATAATGCTACATTATTTTCAACCTCTTAAACATATCAAATAAGAAAAGACATTTTTATTTCGCTCCAATTTGTTGCAATTCAGGTAGCATATTCTTATTTTGCATAAAGATCCGCAATCTATTTATTATAAACGCGTATAACTCGATAATTGTTTGCACACATCTATTAAACAACTTATACGTTTATGTAGAATTCAATCAATTTCTTCTGAGTGTAACAATATCTATTGTTAGACATCTCATATATTTGCCACAATATACGGCAGCAAAATTTGATGCAATAGTGAGTTAATCTTGATAAAAAATTAATAAAAATTTAGATAGATGATCGGAAATAAATATACGTACAGTTACTCGAATTAATATTCGGACGCTCTAAAATAGACGGCAACTTTTTTAATATTGTACTATACGATTTGAACTTTTTTGGAAAGCTAGAGCAATTACGTTACTACAGGATGTGAAAAGAAATTTTTTCAAAAATTGCAATTGGTCGCAATTGTATTGAAAATACTAAAAGTTGCATTTTACAACTTGTTTATATGGGCCTATATGAAAATTTAAGAAATACGTTTTGTAGATCTGTCTCAATTCTATGCATTGTGAAAGTTTCATCGAAACCGGTTGATGCAGGAAAAAACGACAGTCATTGAAAGATTTAAGAATTCTTAGATATAGGCCGAAAATCGTGAAAATCTGCAATTTTACCATCTTTGAACATTTGTAGCTTATTGCAACGTCGACCTATTTTGACGGAATTTTTAGAATATGTTTAGTTGACATAGATGTACAAAACGTATTTTTTAAATAGTCAATATAGGCTCAAATAAAAAAGTCGTAAAATGCAACTTTTAGTATTTTCTATAAAATTCCGACCAATTGCAATTTTTGAACAAATTTCTTTTCACATCCTGTAGTAAACTAATTGCTCTAGCTTCCCCAAAAAAGTTCAAATCGTATAGTTCAATATTAAAAAAGTTATCGTCTTTTTTGGAGCGTCCGAATATTAATTCAAGTAAACTGTATGTATTCGTATAAAGAACATTGATTTTTTTGAGACAATACTTCAATGAAAACACTTAATACAATTGTACCTATTTCAGCAAAAAAAAACAATAAGGCACATTAAATTACATAGCGGTATTATGCGTTCAATTAAATACAGGATAATAAATACGTGTGTAAACTATAAAACGTTTTTAGCAAAAGAGCTATTATTCTTGAAGAAAGACTGATAGTAAAAAAAATGGGGTCGTTAACAATGACTTGTAAGTTTTGCAATCACTGAATACAATTTGTGCAATTAGCACACACATCTGTTAAAGGAAATGTTCCGTTGTATTAGAACATTTTTGTTTCTTAAGGTGACATTACACTTTCTCGGTTGAAAATTTGAATAATTTTTATGGGACTGATAAAGTAAAAAAAAACATTTTTTGAGTTCGTAATTGTTTTGACATATATCTAAAGTCTTCAAATAAAAGGAAAAAATTTTTATATACTTTTGTAAATGATTTTTTATAAGGTTTTTTTGCAGCCTCGTGAAAGTCATTTTAAAAATTTTGATATGCTAGCGTGCACAATTGCAACTCACTGGAAAGATTAAAAAAAAAGAATTATCCTTAGAAAAAGTATGACAATGACCCCAGTATAGACTGCCATTATTTTGTTCGAACAAAATTGACAAAATGGTGGATCTCCAAAGTTGGTGGTCTCAAAAATAGCAATTTCTTCGTAAAAAAGAAACGTTAAGAATTGAGACAACAATTAACCAATCTTATTTATTCTAGTCTATACTGGGGCTATTGTTGCGTAGAAGAACATATTAAAATTTCAGACCGATCGGTTAAATAGTTTTTAAGTTATCACACGCTCCGATTACAGAAACGTTATTTTGAGAAAAACGCGTTTAAAGTTTTGACTTATGAATTTTCACATATAAAATCTACTTACGTTCAATCAGCTATGCCTGCTATAATCTATGCCTGCTTTAATAATTTTCTTCTGAAATTTTCAGAGAACATTATTGAAATATAATACTTTCCAATAGGATACTTTCTAAAAAGTCGATTTTTCCGAGCCGAGAAAGTGTAATGTGACATTACTAATGTCTCCTTAAATTTGCATATTTTTACAAAATGTAGTGTGGAAACACATGCCCATTTTAGGAAAATTTGGATTGCTTGTGAATGCACAATTAAACAATCGTGTTCATCACGTTAGCATACAATAAAATAAAATTAGTAAAATAAACGTAAAATAAAATATCAATGTCAGGTTTATAATATTAAATATTGTATATTACGTAGTACACATCCAATATGCATTATATAAATATGCATCATCAAATATGGGAAGTCGCAAAAAGCGAAACGCTGTGTGTCTGTTTAGGTAAATCGTTTCAAAATTAAATTAATCTTTTAACTGGGAATTACAAGTTAACTCGTCATTCATAATTGCTATCGCCGTATCACCTATCGACAATTTTTACTTTCCTGTTAATTCAACAAAAAATTCCTTCATTTTACGATGTCTTCATGTCATTATTAGTATAACTACAGTGACTCGAATTAATATTCGGACGCTCTAAAAAAGACGATAACTTTTTAAATATTGTACTATACGATTTAAACTTTTTTGGAAAGCTAGAGCAATTAGTTTACTACAGGATGTGAAAAGAAATTTGTTCAAAAATTGCAATTGATCGGAATTATAGAAAAAATACTAAATGTTGCATTTTGCAACTTTTTTATGTGGGCCTGTATTGAACATTTAAAAAATACGTTCTGTAGTTCTGTGTCAATTAAACATATTCTGAAAATTTCGTCAAAATCGATCGACGTTGCAATAAGCTACAAAGTTTAAAGATGGTAAAAATTGCAGATTTTCACGATTTTCGGCCTCTAACTGCAATAAATCTAACGATTCTTATTCTTACATCTTTCGATGTCTGTCGTATTTTCCCGCATCAACCGATTTCGATGAAACTTTCACAGTGTATATAATTGACACAGATCTACAAAACGTGTTTTTTAAATTTACAATATAGGCCTACATAAAAATGTTGTAAAATGCCACTTTTAGTATTTTCTATACAATTGCGACCAATTGCATTTTTTGAAAAAATTTCCTTTCACATCCTGTAGTAACCTGATGGCTCTAGCTCACCAAAAAAGTTCAAATCGCATAGTAAAATATTAAAAAAGTTATCGTCTATTTTATATTGTCCGAATATTAATTCAAGTTACTGTACATATCGTATCTACTACGTACGTAGCGTATGGTGAAGTTGTTGTTATGTGAATTTTATTTGTCTTACACAACATTTCCCTAGCTGTCTATGATTGAAAAGTCCAACGATCAGTTAAACGGTGAAGCTTACCAATAATATTTTTGATGTTCAGAATATCAATTTACAGAGGCGTTTGTTACGGCGAAAAGTTCTAACGTTGCGCATTAAAATCGATTCGATTTCTAGAAATAATATGACAATAGTACTCGCGGGGCAGACAAGCCTTGCAATGTGCCGCGAGTGGCAGATGCAGGTGACGCAAAATATCCCATATAATATCGATTGCCACGGTGTACAAGCGTATCTAGACAAGGCGAAGCCATGAATTCGATTCGCAACTGTTATTAATATGTCGCCGGGAAAGTAATCGTATTACCCTTCCAGCCACGATTGTTCGCCATTTATCATTGTTCTCATGAAATTACGTGATTCATTATTGCCATTTAAATTATAATATACTATCAACGATATGACTGTATGACATTATAATTCTAAATTCTTCACAACTAAATGACGAATGTATTAACACTGTGTTAATACGATTATATAACAATAACAATATTGCAATGGTAAGATGAACAAATACTCAGCTATTCTACACCTTGTCCAACGAGACGAGGCAGAAGAATTATTTCTAGAAAACGAACAACGCAAACAGTAGGGGAGACCGGGGCTAAAAGTTCCCTGGGTATTTTCTTCCGATCATTGTTTATAAAAAAGAAGAAGAACGCGCGATTCTTTTTCAGTTGTTTTTGTTATAAAAGTGGGTAAAGACACTTTGTCGTCCATTTTTGTGGCATCCGCAATAGTGTAGCGTGTGTTTTTCACGAAGTCTTAGTTACGTACTAGTTAAATACTTAATTTTTGGTCTATTACAATTATTTAATATCGACGTCACTGATTCTTTTATCCTTATTTGTAAGAACATATTGTAACAGGTTTTATTAGTTCGTAAGGAGAAGTGGGGTAAGTGCACACTGGTTTTTGTAAAGTTGGATTTTAAACCTGTGTATTTTAAGTCAGGTATGTAAATACTTAACGCTGTCGGTATCAAACGCTTTGCACAGTTATTACTGGTGAATTAATATTACGTAGGATTCTAATGTTTCTTGAAGATTTTAACTTTAATAGGATATTGTACAAAATGTCAGCTACTCTGCACTAGTCCCGAAAATGGGGCAAGAGCGTAACTGATTGTGAGAGTTAAAAATGCTTTCAAACCTTGTTTCAAGTGCTACGGGGCAAGAAAAGAATTATTAACAAGCCTGCTATAAAATGCTTTTTATTGCGTTAAATTGTATTGTTTAGTTTTATAGTTATTCAGTTTTAAACAAACAAGTACTTTTATGCTGAAATATGAAAGGGGATACAGTGATGTTAAAACAAAGTTTAAAAATACTTTCAGACCTTGTTTCAAGTACTAGGAGGCAAGAAAAGAATTATTAACAATCCTGCTATAAAATGCTTTTTATTGTGTTAAATTGTATTGTGTAGTTTTACAGTTATGCATTTTTAAACAAACAAGTACTTTTATGCTGATATATGAAAGGGGACACAGTGATATTAAAACAAAGTTTAAAAATGCTTTCAATCCTTGTTTCAAGTCCTACCGGGCAAAATACGAATTATTAACAAGCCTGCTATAAAATGTTTTTTATTGCATTAAATTGTATCGTTTAATTTTATAGTTTTTAACAAACACGTAGTTTTGGGTTGTTCGGAAAGTCTCCGCCGATTTTTGGAGTAAATTGAAAACGAAAAAAATCGTACACACAATCAAGTGTATTGAATAAGATATGCACCATTTTGTTCGATGACTGTTTGCCTTCTGTTGGGAAGTTTCCCAACCGTGATAGTCTGCACTTGCCCCGTGTAATAATATTTACGGGGCAAGAACGGACTATAGTGTTTTTCTCAATAAATTTTAAAAGATCCAATAAATACTGTTTATTTAATGTAAACTCACATCAATATTTGTTGTACTCACCTAAAATAACAATACATAATATATAAATAACTTATAAACTATTGCACGTTCAGGGTAACCTCAAAGTTGTACGTGCACCTCTCACGTGACTGTTTAGCACTGGTTGATTTAAGCGAGGAAAACACCTTTATTCTTGGGCTACATCTATGTCGAATAGTTCATACTAACCTATAGTATATTAATAAATACGAACTAGAGAAATTTCGCTCATCTAATACTAAAAATAACCAGTTTATGCGCTTGCCCCGTTTACGCACTTACGCACTCCACCATACCTATAACTAGGGTTTGCAATACCGAACCAAAAATACAATACCGATATTCGGTATTTTTTTAAACGTTGTATCAGAATACCGTTGTACCGGAATACTACAAAAACACACCTGTTTCTTTACCGTATATATTAGTTTTATACAAAAAATAATAACTATAAAAATATAAACAATTTTGTTATGTACAAATATAAAATAAAGGAACAAATGTTATAATCAAATATTATTAATAAGAGCAGTAAAATAATAATTTTTAACATTACAAACAGAAAATATAATATGAAAAATAAACCATTACATAGTATTATAATACAATAAAGGAACAAAACGCATGGTATTATTATTAAGAAGATACTAATAACTAAGAGTAAATAGTATAGATGCTAAGAGTAAATATAAAATCTTGTTGTATAGTCTATTATATTGTATAATGTCTATTAACCGTTAGCACTCGAGTGACGCCTCTGAGGCGACATTAATAATTGCTGTACCATTAATTAAAATATTGTTTACATTATTAGATCTGTCGGTATCTAATCAATTACTCAACATTTAAGTATTGTATGAAGTATTACATCAATTTCATATGTACCAAATTTAAAAAATCACACAGGATGGAAATATTCTAAATCGCAAGACACGTTTACTTTTCCAGTTAAAATAGCTCCGAGTGCAAAGGGTTAATAGAAAAAGACATTAACTAATTTATTAACTGCATACTTTCGAAATGTGATTGTAAAAAACATAATGCATCCATTGAACTGTCGTTAAGCCTGGAACGTATTTTTCTGCACAAATTACCTGCAGTTGAAAATGCTCTTTCCGCATCCACGCTGGTTGATGTTACCGTTAACAATGAGCGATACAATTCCTCTAAATATTTGGCTCCGTGGTAATGTTCCTTGATCGGCAACAAGCACACACATATCGTCAGCGACGAACCCTTATAAATGTGAGGTTAGGTTTCATCAAATGACAAGACAGCAAACGATTGATGTTGGCACTACTGTAAATACGTATTTCACATAAGAGTAGATGTCCAAAAAAGATATTTAGTATTTATACCTAATACCGAAAATACCGGTATGTTACCTTATCAAATACCGGTTTCACGAAATTGCAAAATAGTACGAAATACCGGTATTGCAATCCCTACTCCTAAACCAATTATTTTTCGTCATAAATAGCTTGATTCTTTTTCTATAGAGAATAATGATTCACTATTCACATTAACACTTTAATTCTGTTATAAAAGTTCAATTTTAACAGTTACTTTATACTTGGACAATAAAAGTTTTGAAGGTACATTTATTTCTTAACAGATATTTTGAAGGGATTATTCTACTCTTACGTAATAAGTATACGTTCTGTGTTCGGCATTTAGTTTTAGAATTTCGAATCACAAAGATATTTGTGACTTTAGTCTCTGAGACTTTTCGTCCCATTATGTTCACAACTTGTAAATGGAATTCAGGGCTCATCACAAAGTTGACTGAATCAGTACTACTGATTCATTGTTGTTCCTTGCGAAGACGGAATCCTCAACATATTCCATCTCACTTGCAAATGTTTGTATACAACTAGGACTCTATAGAATGATTCAAGGTTTCAACCTCAAACCTATGTAATACTAAAAACGGTAAATTTATTTGAAAGTACTTTAACTTTCTCTATTTTTCTTAACAAATTTTTATTTATGCATACATATATGGAGCAAAAGTTTCAGTGGATTTGTAACGAGACAGCGAAACTTTATACAAAATAAATATTTTCCACCCGAATTGCAACAAACCGGAGTGACGCAGTAATTTATCTTCCCTCGTAAATTGTTCAATACGGGGGTTGAAAATGATACAAGAATATTTTTAAATTCGTCTAACGTTTTTCATGTTTTAACACATTGTTGACCGGCTATTTTATACAAAGACTATCTCATGTCACCGGCTATTATTTCGTAATTGAATGTGGAAGTAAAACAATCTGAATACGTTTCACGAAATTGCAAAATAGCACGAAATACCGGTATTCGGTATACCGGTGTACCGGTATTGCAATCCCTACCTATAACTAAAATATTGTTGTAGATTTCCATACGTGTCACTTGGGGCAAGTTGTTACTGCAACTTGGGGCACATTGTACCGTAACAACATGTTTCGCCGCGTATGTATGCATTTGTATGTGGGATGTTTAAATTCCCGCCCAAGCAGGCGAAACGCGCGTCCAGCGAAAAACAAACGAATAACGTCGTGAGAAAAGGCGAGAAAGAGACGATCTTTAGGAGTCTCGCACCTTGTACAGTTGTATCCAGATCTTTGTTCCATCTTTTTATTATTTTATCAAACATAGTATTCGTTACGAGTCGACTCCTTCATTGATCCTTGCCCGCGTAGATCGATTAGTTAACTCGATAGCAAATTTCGTAGAAAATAGGGAAATCCTACATGTATATGTATATAATTCTTGTTGTGTTTTAGTTTTTAAAAAGTATTAAGTAGTTATATAGTATTATCTAATTAGTATTTTATTTTGAAGAAGTAAAAAGAAGAAAAGAGAATCGTCTTTAATAAGCACGAAGAAAAGATTATGGCAAAACACCTTTAATGTTCATCTAGATTTATTTTGTTCTTCTTGTACAAGATGCCCGAAAATTAGCATTCCAATATGCAAGAAAATTTAACTTGCACGGCATTCCATCTTCTTGGTGGCAAAGATAATGTTTCAGTTATTATATTGTCTTGATGTTCTGTTAAACATCGAATATTTTCGTTAACCTAAACCTAATTTATTATTTACATAATAGTTTTGTACTTCATTCAAGTTTTAATTATTAGCAAATTTTATACTTCGGTAACATCTTGCCCCAACGTAAGAACTTTGCTCAACGAAAAATAAATAAAAAATATAGAAAACCTATTACAATATTCTAATTTTAAGGTTAGAATTGTAAAATGTAATAAATTCAACAATAAATTACCTGTTAAAGATGAGAATACGTGTAGTATTTTTTAGTTTTAGTTTTAAGCAAATTTTTATAACCGGAATTTATGTACGTCTTTTACATGAACAATCATTTTTTGAAGTTTGCATATTGGCATATACAGGGTGTCTCGCATACAACGGACAACCGATTAAGAAGTAATTCTACACGCAAAAGTGAGACGAAATTAAAGAATAACATTTTTTGTTTGACGCATTCTATTCGAGAAAAATTAGTTTAAAAATTCGTCGGGGTCGCGTGCTTTAGAATAGCAAGCAGTAGAATCGGTTGTCATGGTCAGACACATCAGACGATGACTATCTAATAGCAATAGCACACGTATTCGCTGAATTTTCAAACTCGATTTACTCGAAAACGGAACGTGAAATGAAAAAATTGTATTCTTCATTTTCGTCTCACTTTTGCGTGTAGAATTATTTCGTAGTCGGTTGTCCATTTTATGCGGGACACCCTGTATACGCTATTAGCTAGCAAAGAATTAATATTTTACTACTTCAGTAAACGTATGCACTACTGTAAATGTGTGTCACGCTTACGTGTTTACATTAGATGTATTTTGTGCATTAATGTAACATAAATCTGTAATATAAAACCACAATATACTAATGTTATAATTATAACACATGTTGAATAGTTCAGTAAAAATTAAAAATTAAATATTTTTCTCCTAGTCAGTAAGCTCCTGCCAGCTTCAATTTTTGTTCCCCCTAATATGCATTTTTGTTCGCACTGCAGAACTGCGCTCTATATGATTTTGAAAAAATAAACTGCAAACCAAATGGAAAAATAATATTAATCTACCCGTATGATTTTTTTCGATTCTCGAGTCAACTCGGATTGGCGAAATATATCGATTTTAGTTGACTTTCTTTTGTTGAAGATATACAGCATGGGGCATAACTGTTTCCACACACTTTCAATCAGAATAACGACGAGAATTACGTCTAATAAATAAGTTGAAAAAATGCATTTCGTCGGAATTGTGATAAACAATAGTAAAAATTGATTTTTACAACTTGTTTCGCTGGACCAGTAACGAAAATTTAATATACGTGTAAAATACGAGTTTACACACGTATGAATTATACACGTTCTGAAAATTTCATTGAAATTGGTTAATTAGTTTACGAATTATAAACGAACAAAAATGGTAAATAATTATTTAAACAAAAATTGTATACAGATAGTCCTGAAAATTTGTGATTGTGAATTTTTAATAGCTATGAAAATACTTGTACGATTTAAAACGAAAAACGTGGGGTGCATGCTATAGATCATTGATGCATGAATAGTTCACCTAAGTCACTAACAATTTTATTGCACTGCAAATGATATAAACTGTTGTGTGAGTTTTCTCAACGACAGTTACTCTCTACATCCTTACTATTATCTTTCGCCCCACGTTTTTCGTTTTAAATCTTACAAGTATTTTCATAGCTATTCAAAATTCACAATCAGAAATTTTCAGAACTATCTGTATGGGCTTATAAATCTGTATGGGGCTAGAAAAAATTATTTTATACTTTTTAGTCCGTCTTAAGAACATAATATATTAAAAAAAATTTTTTTTTTAAATAATTATTTTCTGCTTTTTAGTCTTGTGGGTGTAAAATTTTTCAATCGATTTTAAACATTTTGATGAGATTATAACAGAGAGATGTAGTTAATTTTAGACGGTATTGCGACCGCGGCATATCGAAATCAATCGCGAGCGGTTGTGAGAACCAACAGCGGGCGTTGAGACCGTTTACCTCAACGTGCGAAAATTCAAACGAACTCAATAGATCTAGAACCTTCGATCGAGGAGCCGATAAAATATTGCATTGTCATCCAGTTCTGAGCTATGTTTAAAGTTTCAAGTCTCCAGCTCATCGGGAAGTTAGTTTAAAATCGATTGCAAAATTTGTACCGAACAGACAAACAAACCGAGTTAATAAAAACGTGGTAAAATTCTAATTTTTCATGATTTTTGGCCTTTTTACCACGTTTGGTCGTTTTTATTTCGTAAACCAATTAACCAATTTCAATGAAATTTTCAGAGCGTATATAATTTATAAAAGTTTACAAAACACATCTTTTAAATATTCGTTATCGGCCCAGCTAAAAAGTTTGTAAAAATAAATTTTTACTTTTTTTCATTACGATTCCGAGCAAATGCATTTTTTCAACTTCTTTATTCGACGTCATTTAGTAAACTAATTCTACTATCCTTACAGAGAAATTGAAGTCGTTTTGACCATTCATAAAAAAGTTATTCTGATTTAAAGTGTGTGGAAACAGTTATGCTACTTACTGTTGTACGTTGTTCTTGTGTTAACAAAATTTTTTAATATTTTTCCCGTAGAATACTTGAACATTACTTAGAAGTCAACAATGTGTATACATATTATTTTTCATTGGATACTAGATAATATAAAATTTGAATTCATAATTGCAAGGTTGAAATTACAAAATTGAATGCAATTATACGTTGATTCAATTGCTAGCGATAAAACTTGTATTCGTTTTTGTTGCACATGCAGTCATGAATACTTATGGGCCTGTATCTAGAAATTGTAAGTTGATAAAGGGGACCATGCACCACACCCTTTCGCACGTCCGGTTTTAGTAGCACTTCAACCCGAAAATATGCTGTCCAGCAGCCCTAGGGACATTTGATAACCAAACGAATGTGATTACCGAATCTCATAGGTCATACGTAGTTGCTTTTAAAGTGCCTTTGCCCGAGCGAATAATCACTGAATATATTTCAGTTTAGGTACGAATATAGAACAGACAATTTCAGAAAATTATTCCGAATAAAATTACATTCATTTCAGTTTGTCAGTTCATTCGAACGTTAGTAATGATTAGACTACGGATCTTTATGCAAAATAAAAATTGTCTGTATCGATTGCAAGAAATAAAAACTAAATTGAATATTATTTCTTCCCTTAATGGTTTTAATACAGGAGAAATCATAATTGATTTTCATATCGAATTTCATATCGATATTGAATTTCATCCACTCAGTTTTGTTATAAATGCATCAAGATTCGCAGTTTAGTAATGATACAATATTCAAATACAATACTGTAATTAACTACTGCAGATATTATGCATTTACAACAAAAACGACCAGATAAAATACAAAACTGTCAAGCTAGTAGAAGAATTTACGCGTATTATTTTCGATTGATTAAATTTGTAGAAGAAGAAATACATTCTCATTTATCTTACGTTTGTTACTGTTGATTCGCAATATTTTTATATCGCATAAAGACCACTGCAGCCGAGTTTATTATGTTCGTGAACATCATTTTTGTATCGTGTAGGACTATATTTACTGTGAAATGTCTGATGAAAGCATAGTGCCAATATTATACGTATAACAATGTAAAGTATGTTGAAATAGTCGATAACAATTATAAAATAAGTATGCCATTCAAATGCATTTCAACCTTGCCATAATGAAGATGTATCGACATCGTTATATGTTATACATATAAAGGACATTTATGTAAAATAATAACAATAATAATAATGTGAACAATATACATATATTGCGACGTCGCAATAGCAAAGATAATTACAAAAAATGTTGCTGAAATGAAACTTTCGCGTGATTCAAAGTCTGTGAAAAGCTAAATCCAAGTTTCCAGTGTCAAAACTATTTTTAGTATATCGATCGGACGGCCATGTTGAGTCCGTAGAGTGACCTCTGACCGGATACATTTATACATATAAACGAACCACGTACTTATTTGCATTATACGGCTTTAAGCGATATTTTCGAATAATATAATTCCCATGTATACATATAAATAATCGGTATAACAACAATATTCGGTATATTACAAAATTGTACCCTTTTACAGAATTAAAGAACTATTTTCGGAATTATTCTCCATAAATTTCATTAAAACGAAATCCCTTTTTACATTTTTTCCACTCATCGCATTTCCAAAGTAATCAAATCGAGTTATTCAGGAAAAATGTAAAAAAACCATTGAGATTATAACAATTAGAAAAATGTAAGCTGTTGTGTGTGTGTGCTGATTTTGGAACATAATTGAATCAAATTTATAATTCAAATGTATTTAAAACATTTCAAAAATTTATCAGATAATATTATACATCCTTACATATGGCCGTTGTTTTTAAAAGTGGTATAAGTCCATTTTTGGAAAAAATGAGTTAACCCTTTGCACTCCAAATTATTTTTCAATATTCTTGCCAACAACTCTGTACTATTTCAAGTGTTTCATTTGAAATTTACTTCAAAGAACAGTTCCTTGACTGCTATTTATTTTAAACAAATTTGTTTATTAATTATATTAAATATAGATCTCAAACTTTGTTGTAATTTATATTTGTGGAACTTGTATTTGTTTTTACCTAAAACTAATGACAATTAAATAAATAAAGGATGAACCAAATACATATAAAAACAAACAAGCAAAGGGATAATGGTAGTTTTACTCAGATGTATATATAAAAAAAATTTTTTAAATATAAAGAAATTAATAAATAAATGGACTTATACCACTTTCAATAACAACGGCTCATATACATATACATGTATTAGAAACGAAAATTGATAAAAATGAAATACATTTAGTTTAATGGTTCCATGTATCCACTCAAACATTTAAGTCTTGTATTTCAAATTTTAATACAAATTTCAATCAATAACGAAGTAGATCGCTTAAAATTGCATCGTTTAGGCCCCCCTTTCGGAAACATAGAATCAGTTAAGTTGAATCAGTCAAATGTGATTTTAAAAATTAACTACGACAAATAAAATATTTAATGTTCAAGGATACACCAGTGACTCAAATGAAACTGATTATTTATACTTTACTCAATAGTATTACTCAATAGTATAACAAAATCGTCAATAAAGTTTTATAATCGCAGAAAAACTTTCACAATTATTGATTATGTGTGTGTGTATGTGTGTGTGTTCAAATATTAATTAGATTCTAAGGTAGTTTTGTAATGTTAGCATGTACAGCCTAGTGCAGGTTGCTAATAATCCCACCCAAATCCAAAGAAAACTATACTAATTTAGGTTTTAATGATTTTGGATGTGAAACAATATTTTACTAGCACTGATTTAAAAAATGACTTTTATCACATCAAAGTGGCACAAGACTGTTACGCCTTTGTAACTCCTTTGAGATATTTTGAATACTGGAAAATACCCTTCGGTTTCAAATTTTTTAAGTTGGCTTTTCAACCTTCCAACGGTATATTCAGGAGGTTTATTTAGATAATATTCTTATTATGTCACGCACAGTCGAGCACCAATTGAAACTTCTAAAACAAGTTTTTCGCTTACTCCTGCAAAGTAAAATGGAACTAACAATAAGATTGCAACTCAGACGCATCTTATAACACTGTTTCGCTCTAACACTTTAAGAAAATTGAAAAAACCTTTGTACATCACACAATAAAATGTTTGTTTTTAATATGTTTTCGGAACGTAAACCCCATTTTGGTACTGGCTCTTGGTCTCCTATAACATGGTTTCACACAACACGGCATTGTAGGAACCTATCTACCGTGTTATAGGAGGGTTACCTGTACCTCAAAATACGAAAAACCTACAAAGTTATTTGGGAGTACGTTCCTATTTTCGCAAGTTCATCGAAAAATTTTCTATAATTGCAAAACCCTGTATGATTTGCTGAAGACTGAAGTTTAATTCCATTTCGGTACAAAAGAGTTAGAGGCATTCGAGGAAATTAAATGAAAATTAATGTCATCCCGGTACTTGCTATTTATCGTCCGACGGACACCATCGAATTACACTGCGATGCCAGGGCCCTTGGTTTTAGTGCAGTACTGTTACAACGGAAACCGGATATGAAATACCATCCCGTTTTCTATTTTTCAAAGTGTACGACCGAGTTTTAGGGGGAAGGATATCCGACTGGAGGGAACTATGAAGGAACTGGAATCCACTAGGATCTAACTAGATTTATACGAACATATTTTGAGCAGCAACAAAGGTTTATTTGATAGAGGAAGGTTCGAGATTATGTTTATATCCAATGCTCCATGTACAGTGAACCACGAAAGTATTTGAAC
This sequence comes from Lasioglossum figueresi, assembly GCA_028455805.1. Taxonomy (NCBI): domain Eukaryota; kingdom Metazoa; phylum Arthropoda; class Insecta; order Hymenoptera; family Halictidae; genus Lasioglossum; species Lasioglossum figueresi. Next base: position 15,338,230 of record CM052190.1, on the reverse strand, counting down.
GCACTTTAAAACGGTATAACTTCTTTTATAATTGTACCAAACAACCTGCTGTTTTGTAAGCAATTAAGTGGATTGGGTTACTAAATGATCTGCAAGAACGATTTTCAAAAAATTACAGTTTACAATGTTGCATGCAGAAATAAAAAAAGCATGTTTTAAAACTTTTTTATTTGGGCCCGTAATGAAAATTTAAAATATATGTTTTGTAGATCTATGTTAGTTATACACATGCTGAAAATTTCATTAAAATCGATTAACATACCCAAGAGCTACAAGTGGTTAAACGTGGTGAAACTCAGTTTCTGCTTACAAAATCCACAGATTCTTACATCTTTCGATACGTGTCGTTTTTTCCTGCGTCAAGCGATTCCGATGAAATTTTCAGCATGTGTATAACTAACATACATCTACAAAAAGTATACTTTAAATTTTCATTACGGACTCTAATAAAAAAGTTATAAATTGTGCCCTTTTTACTATCTCAAGTAATTCTAAGCAATTGCAATTTTTTGAAAATCTTGTTTGCATGTCATTTGGTAAATCAATTTTTCTAATTGCTCAAAAAAAGTCAGATCGTTTGGACCTATCATAAAGAAGTTATACTGTTTTAAAGTGCGTTCAAATACTTTCGTGATTCACTGTAAATCATCTGGAAAAGTACTAAATAAATAACAAATAAACATTTTTAAATATTATTTTAAGACAATAAAATTTAAACAGTGAAGTAAAAAAAATTACAAAGTATATATATTTAAGTATTACGATAATTATCAGTAGGGATGGGATCAAGTACCTCGCAAACAGGTTCGAACTTTGATTGATTGAATTCGAACTCTGTATAAGTACTTCGAAAAACAGAAATAGTACTCCTGAATATACTCGAACCTATGCCAGATAGTTTCGAACCTTTTACAAGTACTTTGGTAAACGGAAATGATACTTGCTAGTACATTCGAATCTTGATCGAACAGATTCGAAACTTTTATGAATATCGTACCGAAACCTACTATGCAGTTCTGATTTCCAAAATTCGAGTACTACTTGTGAAAGATTCGATTGCTTTCAACATCGAAAAACGTATAAGTATCTTTTCGAAACTTGTAAATACTAATTTCGAGGTTCGATATCAGTTTGTATAAAATGAGAACTTTTCAAATATAATCATTGAAACGTTATTGCTTTTAAGTAGTAATCGAAGTCCATGAAATGAAACTTGGTTATTGAAATTGACTCGGATTCGTGAGTACATATTGAACTTGATCCTATCCCTAATTATCAGTATATAGGAATAATTTTTTAATGAATTTTAGTGGAAATTTCATCCGGATATCACTTATGGTTCAAGAGTTATAGTAAAATGTCACCTTTCTTGATCGAGCCCACTGTGTGCCAGTTCAGAGATTATTTATACAGACTAAAGTTTAAAATAGCTACCGATTGCGAATCCTTAAAACTTATGCTTAGGAAAATGGATATATCCACGCATCGTGAGATAGGCTTTAGAGCTTCAAAGTTACGACTATGAGGTGGAGCATCGACCCAGTATGCGGATGCAACATGTACGTAGATGCGCTTAATGGAATGACTAATATGCATACTAATTGTTGAAGATAATCCGTTAGAAGTAAATGTACCGATATGAAGATCCGGAAATTAGGTACTTACGCATACAATTAGAAGAACAGGAACATCATCCGTTCTACGAAATGAGGAATGCTTTAGTGCAGGGATGAGCAACCTGGTGCGGCCCTTCAAAGATTTTACATTTTGACTTTTTAAAATTCCTGCAGTGTCCTACAGCCTCTTTGTACCCTAAATAAATTTCAAAATGTTGACATACATAATTTCTATCAAAATTACATGAATTTAAATGTTTAGCTTGTAAAATTGTGTAATAATAACCCTGGCTACCGTTAACAGATATTTTTGCAAAAAAAGTCAAAACTCTTTTACTTTCCCCCCCCCCCCCGATTAAATCCTGAGGACGCCACTGTACATGCGGCCCGTACAACATTTTTAAATTTGTAGCTGGCCAGTTGTAAAAAAAAGGTTGCTCATCCCTATTTTATTGTATCAGAAGAAAAATTCAGAAATACTATTCTACCCATACCCACTAAAACAACCCTTGTTCAGAGGCCAGCTCGATCCCTTTTTGGCACTTTAAAGTGCCGGAGCGGGTTCACACGTGGCCCGTTTTTCACATACAACAATGTGAACCGTCTCCAGCCCTCCGCCACACCTGTTCTTTGCTCTTACGTTCCTGTTTTCATAGAAAGTTACATATTTGTTGACAGCGGATTATATGCATTTATGGCAAACATGAATAGGTGTAATTTAAAACAGTAAAACCATTAGAAGAATTCAAAAATTCTGGTATATAATTTTCAACCTATTAAACATGTTAAGAAAGAAAATAAATTTCGATTTCACTTCAGTTTGTCGCAAATCAGGTAGGAATGTTTATTTTGCATAAAGATCCGCTGTTTAATGATTTTAATAAAGGAGAAATCAAATATTGACATTACCAACTTTTTGAATTTTACAATTTTGAATGTTATTTCTTCCCTTAAATTCTACCGTAAAATTGAATGTTATTTCTTCCCTTAATGATTTTTAGACTGAAGATTTTATGGATTTATGGCAAACATGAGCAAGCGCAATTTAAAACAGTAAAAACGTTATAAGAATTTAAAAATTCTGTTAAATTTTTTTCAACCTATTAAACATGTTAAGAAAGAAAATAAATTTCGATTTCACTTTAGTTAGTCGCAAATCAGGTAGGAATGTTTATTTTGCATAAAGATCCGCTGTCTAATGATTTTAATAAAGGAGAAATCAAATATTGACATTACCAACTTTTTGAATTTTACAATTTTGAATGTTATTTCTTCCCTTAAATTCTACCGTAAAATTGAATGTTATTTCTTCCCTTAATGATTTTTAGACTGAAGATTTTATGGATTTATGGCAAACACGAGTAAGCGCAATTTAAAACAGTAAAAACGTTATAAGAATTAAAAAATTCTGTTAAATTTTTTTCAATTTATTAAAAATGTTATAAAAGAAAATAAATTTCGATTTCACTTCAGTTTGTCGCAAATCAGGTAGAAAATGTTTATTTTGCATAAAGATCCGCTGTCTAATGATTTTAATAGAGGAAAAATCATATATTGACATCTCCAATTTTTTAGATTTTACAACAATTTTGAATGTTATTTCTTCCATTAAATTCTTCCCCTAAAGTTGAATGTTATTTCTTCCCTTAATGATTTTTAGACAGCGGATTTTATGCATTTATGGCAAACTTGAGTAAGTGATAAGAATTAAAATATGCCGTTATATAATTTTCAACCTATTAAACATGTCAACCCCTTGACGCATCATTTTCTTTACAGTTACAGCGATTAAAACATCTTTATCCCCAAAAATCTTTTAGAAGAGAAAAGAAAATTTATATTTTTTGTACGGTTACATTTATTTTAATGCTTAAATATTGATTACACACGAATCAAATATTATTTCGTTTAAAAAGAAAGGCGTAACATTTATATTTATTAGGCCTTGTTTAAAATCTTCATGACGAGTATTTCTCTAAACTCTAAAATACGGCAAGGGATTAAGAAAGAAAATAAATTTCTATTTCATTCCCGTGTGTCGCAAATCAGATTGAAAATGTACAGTGGCTGTACAAAGTATTCGTACACATTTTAACAACGAATAATTTTTACAAAATTGGACCCAACAGCTTGAGCATTTTTCAGTCGTTAGAAGGATTAGTTTACTAACTAATCCGTAAATAATTTTTTTCTTAAATTGTTATTGGTTGCAATTGCGAAGGAAAAAGTAAAGGTCACGATTTTAAATTGTAATGAAAATTTAAAATATGTATTTTTGTAAGCATAAAAAAAGCTATGTGAATCGTAAGATGTAAAAATCTTTGAAGTTAATGTTTGCGATTCATTTAAATCGCAGATTCTTACAATTTTTGCTATTTTCAATCAATTATATTTCGTAACAACCCTAATCGATTTCGATGAAACTTTGTACATGTAAATAACTTACTTAGACCTACCAAAGGCACCTTCTAAATTTTCATTACAAACACAGATAAAAAATTTAAAAATCGTGACCTTTACTTTATCCTCCGCAATTGCGACCAATAACAATTTTTAAAAAAATTATTTACACATTAGCTAATAAATCAATCGTTATAACGTCACAAAAACACAAGCTATTGGGTTCAATTTTGAAAAAGTTATTCGTTTTTTAAAGGTGTACGAATACTTTGTACACCCAGTGTACGAATACTTTGTACACCCAGTGTACGAATACTTTGTACACCCAGTGTACGAGGTGTGATCAAAAAGTAAGGTGACTTTTTGAATTTCGCGGGATTCCTGCAGTCGATTTTCGTTTTCTTTTTTTTCTTACACTGGTACACTCGTCCTGAACGTATGTTCACAGTTTCAGCTATATAGCATTTTTTGTTTGTTTGTGAGAAGCATAAAGGTTAGAAGTGTTTTGCGTGTTCGGCGATTTTCTGCTGTCGAAAAAAATGGATCAAAGAATTTGCATGAAATTTTGTGTAAAAAATGGAATTAAGTGCTCCAAAATACTTGAAACGTTGACAGTGGCATACGGTGAGTGTACTCTGATTAAAAAAAATGTTTATAAGTGATACAAGCTCTTCCAAGAAGGCCGAGAAGATGTTAATGACGAAGCTCGCCCTGGACGCCCCAGCGCGTCAACAACCGATGAAAACGTTGAAGAAGCGAAGGAAATAGTGTTGGGAAATCGTCGAATTACCATTAGAGAAGTTGCCGATGATGTCGGCATCTCGTTTGGTTCGTGCCAAGCAATTTTAACGGAATTTTGGAAACACAATTCATGGATTTTGCATCACGATAATGCACCTGCTCACGCATCGTTGCTTGTGAGTAATTTTTTGGCGAGAAACAACACCACAATCATGCCTCAGTCACCATATTCACCGGATTTGGCCTCCTGCGACTTTTTCCTGTTCCCAAAATTGAAGAGGCCCATGAAAGGACGGAGATTTGCAACGATCGAGGAGATAAAGACTGCATCGCTGGAAGAGCTCAAAGCTATACCAAAAAGTGCTTATCAGAAGTGCTTCGAGGATTGGAAAAAGCGCTGGCACAAGTGTATTATATCCGAGGGGGATTACTTTGAAGGGGACAACATAAATATTGATGAATAAATAAATATTTTTTGATGAAAATAAAAAGTCACCTTACTTTTTGATTACACCTCGTATATTTTGCCTAAAGATCCGCTGTCTAATTTGAGCAGCAATTTTGTTAGTAAAATACAATACAATGTCGTCTTCTTACCTCTACCCTGGAATCCGTCTCACCCTAAACTGAAAACTAGTCAGATCGTATGGTATCAAGGACATTATGAGATTTGTCCGATGGGATTTAAATTCGTTTAAAAAGACTTTCTTTGAGGCTTCCTTGAAGTGTGCCTGCTACTTCAACCTGACTCGTGATCCATGATTCTTCAATCAGTGTCACACGTCGCTTTTAACGTTTCAGGGTGACTTATTCGGGGGCTTGAACAGTGGTCTACAAGATGGCTTACTTTCGAGGGCGGAGGCTTTAGCTGCGGATTTAGGAAAACACAACGCAGGCACCCCAATGCCTCTGAAGCATGACCCTGTTTCCGTCTACCATCATGGAGCCCATATGCCAACCCCCCATCCAAATAACCGGCCGCATCATCAGGTACATTCACACCTCTTTGTGAGTCCGCTTTTTTGATATACTATACACATATAAATATTTTCTGCACAATCACGTGATCATTGTCATTGATAAATAATGATGTTGTTCCTATTTATTGCATGAAAAGCGTTTCGGTAATTACATGGAACAAGGTTCACCTCGCCGAATTCAATGGTCTTGAGTTGTATTTTATCAATGTTAATAATCTAGAAACATTTCATCTGTTCAACTCTAGTTTGAACGCTAAATGAAAGATTTCACAGTTTTCATTTGACATTTATTGAAATTACAATGACGCTTCCATGAGAAATTATTCAGTGCATGTTGTTATAAACATTCCGAGAAATGTAAGTATACTCAATGTTGTGATTTTTATAAAACAACCTACAATGGATCCAAGAAGTATTTAACCCTTTGCACTCGGAGCTATTTTAACTCGAAAATTAAACATTTCTTTCGACCTAGAATAATTCTATTCTACAGGGTGTGGCCGGGCGGGTGATACAACCGATCAGGGGGTGATACTACATGTAAAAATAAGTCGAAAGAAAGGAATAACATTTTTTCGTTTGACGCTACGTTTTCAAGAAAATCGTGTATGAAAATGTAGCGGATACGCGTGTTATTAGACAGGAACCATCTGACGCATCTGACCACGGCTAACCAATTCTACGTCCTGCGTATACTAAAGCACGTGAACCTGACGGATCTTTAAACTCGATTTTCTCGAAAACGAGGCATCAAACGAAAAAATGCTATTCCTTTTTCCGACTTATTTTTACATGTAGTATCACCCTCTGCTCGGTTGTACCACCCGTCCGGCCACACCCTATATATGATTCTTTTCATTTAATGGCTATGAAATTGATGTAATACCGCATACAATATTGAAATGTTCAGTAATTAATTAAATACGAATATATTTAATAACGTAAACAATATTTTTAATAATGGTACAGCAATTTTTAGTGGTGACTTTGAGTCGCCACTTGAGTGCTAAGGGTTAATTCATTCTTTCATCATTTTCAATATTGAATGAAATGTTGACATATACAGACAAGATAAACACTTTATAACAAGACCGTTAAAAAAATACAAAAGTTACAATGTATTAAGGGTGCCAAAACATTATGGTGGTTAAAAAAAGTATTTTCGCACTCTGCATCGTTTGTAATAATAAAAAGAAACATATTAAGAACACAATCACTGAAAGTGTCAAACCGCTAGAACATACATTGATCTATTGTGGAAGTTTTATAATATTTTTGCACAAACTCTTTCCCATATACAGTAAGAAGCATAACTGTTTCCATGCACTTTAAATCAGAATAACTTTTTTATGAATGGAACAAACGACTTCAATTTCTCTGTAAGGCTAGAAGAATCAGTTTAGTAAATGACGTTTAATAAATAAGTTGAACAAAAGCATTTGGTCGGAATTGTGATAAACAATAGTAAAAATTGATTTTTAGAACTTCTTGCTTTTATTACAACATTATGCTCCTTACTATATGTATTTTATGTATAGATACAAATAAGACTGAAATGTCTTGTAACAGAAAATTCGAAAAATTCTTCATTAAAAGTTATAATAAAAATATAAAACGTTAAGTTAGATATACTTCTGTTTGCATTTCAAAATATCGTCTTGCTTTGTCGATTTAACATTCATACCAATGTACAACTTTTATTCTAGATCAAATTTCATTGTGCATAGATTCGTTTCGAACAGATAATTTTGTGTAATACTATTTTTTTTAACTATCTCATACGCTCCCCAGAAATAATTGCATAAAAGAGTCTAACATAATATTTCAACCATTTTTGTTGTACATTTTAAATCAACACGTTATCTTTCATTATCAACGTGATATTTAAAAGAAATACATCTTGCAACACAGACAAAAATTAATCAATCATTTTACAATATCGAAAAAATGTAAATGTGTCAATATTCATCTTGAGGGACGTATGAGGGTGAAATTCTACAATTAGAAATCTAGAAGTGTAAGATTGGTGAGTTTGTAAGTGAGTTGCACACTGTTTATGACAACAATAATGTTCCTTATGTCAATACGTAACGAAAATATTACATACAGTTACTCGAATTAATATTCGGACGCTCTAAAAAAGACGATAACTTTTTTAATATAGTATTATACGATTTGAACTTTTTTGGGAAGCTAGAACAATTTGTTTACTACAGGATGTGACATTTTTTTCAAAAATAGCAATTGATCGGATTTGAAGAAAAAATACTAAAAGTTGCATTTTGCAACTTTTTTCTGTGGGCCTATATTCAAAATTTCAAAAGTACGTTTTGTAGGTCTGTGTCAATTATATGCACTGTGAAAATTTCATCGAAATCGGTTGATGCGGGAAAAACCATAGGCATCGAAAGATGTAAGAATTCTTAGATATAGGCCTAAAATCGTGAAAATGAGCAATTTTACCATCTTTAAACGTTTGTAGCTTATTGCAACATCGACTGATTTCGACGAAATTTTCAGAATATGTTTAATTGTGTAATTGTTTAATTTTAAATGTCCAATATAGGCCCACATAAAAAAGTTGTAAAATGCAACTTTTAATATTTTTACTACAATTACGATCAATTGCAATTTTTGAAAAAATTTCTTTTCACATTCTGTAGTAAACTAATTGCTCTAACTTCCCAAAAGAGTTCAAATCGTGTAGTACAATATTAAGAAAGTTATCGTCCTTTTTAGAGCATCCGAATAGTAATTCGAGTAACTGTATCTCGTCATACTATACATATGATAATAAGACAGCGGATTTTATGCATTTATGACAAAAATGAGTAGATGAAATTTAAAACAGTACAAATATTAGAAGAATTTCAGAATATTGTTCATCACAATATTGTTCAGAACATCATTTTCAACTTATTAAGCATATTAAGCTAGAAAATAAATTTCTATTTCATTCCAGTTCGTTGCAATTCAGATAGAACATTTTGCATAAACATTCGCTGTCTAATAATAATTCATAAATACGTTACTACTCCTTCTAGTAGTATATTGTTGCATTTCATATATTTTTTATAACTTTCAATGAAGCATTCACAGACACTTTATTCGGTTCACACAGTTTTTACATGATATTTAAATTAATTTTATTAACATGGCGTTTGTTATGAAAGTACGGAAAATAATGAAACACAGAGCAGACTCCGGGACGCATGAAATTAAGATGCATGACTCGTAAATAATAATATACCAGCTATTGTTATTAGTACATTAAATCGTACATTAAAATGAAAGGTGAAGAGTAGTATACACAGAACTACTCAGGACATGTGTGTTATACATACATGTATTATTGGACTACCAAAGTCGGTGAAATAAATCCTGTTCCATGCAATTACCAGTATTTTTGATACCTTGAATAAATTCATTATTTTTACTCTTTCAACGCTCTTGGACGAAATTTCCCGCGAGTTTTTTCTCATTCGATTTCGCAAACGAATTTATCTTGCGACCTTTTCTTCATTCATCTAGCGCTCTGGACGAGATATTTCATGACCTCTTCTCTTTTGTCTGCCGCTTTGGCAAAGATATGTACCTATCCTTTGTCTAGCGTTTTAGTCGAGACATTGCGGTTTTATAATTATCCTTTACGCAGCCAACCAAAATGTATAGATTATTTAAAACCTGTTGTATTTAACATTATGCACAAATTCTCATTTTAAGACTATAAATTAATATATTAGCGAGCAAGAGTAAAAGAACAAAATATTTTTCGTTCAATTGTGTTCTACAGGTCATGAGGAGCAACATTGTGAAAGGAACCATGGATCGCATTTAACCGTTTTTTTTTAAATTGATATTGAATTTCCTATCATTTTTGCGACCTCTTTGTTCGTCATATTGTTTCATTTTATAGCTAGGGAAATAGCAGTACAGTAATGTCCACATAAACGCAACAAGGCCATATGAAATAGACGCGACAAAAATATCCCTTCCACCTAGTAATCTGATCTCGGCTCGAGTATATCGGTGTGAACCACTACTAAAGGCCCGTACGTCATCACAATATAATAGCAAAATAAAATTTCTTTTATTATCAGTTCTTTTTTATGGAACTCTCACGAATATATTTGTGGGATTTTTCTGATTAAAATAAGACCAAACACGATATAATTTCAACTGTATTTAATGGTTTAATTGACGATGAACATTTCGGGCGCAAGGAAGGACAGTTTATGAGAAAGAAAGAGACGCCGTTAGTCGCAGTCGCTTCGGCCTCGCGCGGTCTCTTTTTACACGCGCTGTCCTTCTCTACGTTCGGCTCGGCCTTTGAAGCTCAAAAAATAGTGACCCGTCATAGATAAATACGACTGAATCCCCCCGAGGCTGTTGCGTTTATGTGGGCATTACTGTATCATGCTTTCGACATCATTTCTTGACACCCCGTACATACAGCTAATCACAGTAATATTCGGACACTCTTAAAAGGACGATAACTTTTTTTAATAATTAACTATATGACTTCAAATTTTTTTTAGAACTTAAAGCAATTAGTTTACCACATGACGTGAGAAAAAAATACTAAAAGTATTAGAGAAAAGAAAATACTAAAATATCCAAAAAAAATTCAAATACATTTTGTAGATCTGTGTCAATAATACATATTCTGAAACTTTCATCAAAATCGGGTGATGCGGAAAAAACTACGGGCATTGAAAGATGCAAAACTCCTTAAATTTATTACAGTTATAAAAAACTGCAATTTTCACCGTCTATAAACATTTGTGGCTTATTGCAACGTTGGCCGATTTTGATGAAACATGATTATGATGAAATTAAAATTTTCAATACATATATATATATATATATATATATATAGAGAGAGAGAGAGAGAGAGAGAGAGAGAGAGAGAGAGAGAGAGAGATTCACGTCAAAAAAGTTGTAAACAACTCCTACTATTTTCTCTGTATTTCCGATCACTTGTAATTTTGTCTAAAAAATTGTTTGCATCTTGTAGTAAACTAATTGCTCTAACTTTCCAAAACAATCCAAATCGTATGGTCCGATGTTGAAAAAGTTATCATCCGTTCAAAAGTGTCTGAATATTATTGTGATCCACTGTATCTCTTTAGACTATGGTACATTGGCGGGCAAAAGAAAGTTTAAATAGTATACTCTGACTACCATAATTTTCACAAACTGAAATTTTATTCTAAACTAGCATTGAATTTTTTATAAATATCTACATCTTATAAAATATTCGGTTGAACTTCCGAAAACGTCCACGCTTAGAATTTGATGAAATTTTGGAAATAGGTTCCTTTAGGACTAAAATGATGATTGTCAGAAGGATTTTTGGCGATTTGAATACAATTTTTTTACCATTTTAATATCACTGTCTATCATACCGACAAAAATTTTTTGTAGGAATACGCTGAGTTAGGTTGGGTTAGGTCTGGACGACACCACATACCCACCCAGTGTTTCTGAGAGGAAACAACTGTGGATATCCCGAAAAGACTATTTTAAGAGCGAGCGGAAATTACATTAGTTTGAGTTAGGTTTGGCTAGATAACTGAAATTATTGTTAATCTGGAAGTGGAATTAGTTTAATAAAAGAAACCGTGGGAAATTTTTATAAGAAAAGGTTAGGGTTAGGTCTGGATTCTCAGAAGAAACGACTGTGTATAACTCGAAAAGTTTATTTGAAGAGCGAGCGGAAATGACATTAGTTTGAGTTAGGTTAGGGTTAGGTTATGGTTAGGTTAGGGTCTCGGTTAGGTCTGGATTAGGTCTGGCTAGGAATTTGTGCGCATAACGAATTAATTGAATTAATAATAGAGGTATGTGGGCCGTCTACGATTTTGTCGGTAAGGTAGAGAGTGAGAAAATTTTTCTACAAATCGGCAAAAATCCTTCTGACAATCATCATTTTAGTCAAAAAGGAACCTATTCTCAAAATTTTATTCAATTCTGAGCATGGACGTCTTCGGAAGTTTAGCCAAATATTCAAAGCGAGAAAACTACAAGAAGGGATAAAAAATTGATAGTCTATTTAAAACACACAGTGTAACAACTATTAATTTTTATTATCTACTTTATTAGTTTATCGTCCAGAGTGCCAGTAGCTTACACTCAATATACATATGTAACGCTTAAGAGTGGGAATAAAGTTAATCATAGTATAGTTGTTTTTTAGTCGTACATATGTATGTTTGCGGAAACATAATTATTTGTATCGCTCATAAATTGCAGCAACACTCTTCGTGCCATCGCTTTTGTACGCAATTATTTTAAATTCTTTATGATCTTATTTGCTCGTATTTTATTCGTAGCCGTAGCAGTACGTAATTTACAATTGACATGCAATTAAGTATGTGAGGGACAGTAATGGTATGCGACTAATATGCTGAAAGAATTGTATAAAGAAGCTTTTTTACCTTAATATATTGACTACCGCGTCAGCCATATGTAGGTGACAAAATCAATTGTTTACGTTAATATTTTCAGTGTACCAAATTCAAGATCTGCAGTATCATACATGTTAATATTTCGATGTTCATTTCATGAAATAGATTACTTTGGTTTTGTTGAATTTTTGAGCCTGTTCGGTCAACAACCAAAGTGTTATTAGTTTTTCCTCTTTTTTATTTAATCCAGTTTGAATCTCAAAATATTTAAAATTTAAAATTTAAAATTAAATTATCTGCATGTTTCAAGTCAACAATAGATATGCATTTATGTAGTTTCATTGATTACAATAAATAATACGTGTGTATTCTTGCTAAGTATAATGTAGGTATTCTCGCAATTAATAAATTAGCGAGAGCACTAAAGTATATTTCACGATTTTGCAGTATTTTTCATAATTATTGAGAATTCTAAATGTGTTAAATTAAAAGATTCTTCTCTACAAGTGCGTACATTTTTTCTGTATTAACAAATATTCTATCACATCTTCAACAACCATTAATATTATAATTTCTCTCCCTCGGATAAAAACGCATTTTAAACCTCTGTCAGTAGAATTCATAATAAAGCGATTACTAAAATATTGCAAATGGAATAAGACCAGTATTAATGTAATTCCATTTACATTGTGATAGATTGTTATGTGCATAAATGGACACTGAAGCATAATAATTTCATTAAAACTTAACATTTACATCACCGGAAAAGCTTACCAATGAAATAATTATTGTAACAATTTACGTTGAAATCGTGCTAGTGCTCCGCAAAATCCAACGTTCGAATGTCAGAATAAAATGTAACAAATTCTGAATGAACGGTTTGAAATAACTGAAAATAACTGATCACGGGAAACAATTAATTACATTTTTAATCACACTTTATTATCGTTGTTAACGGTGCGCACAGCAATTTTCATTCTCGTACTTTAATTATTAATACTTTCAATATTCTCGCGTATACGGATAATTTCGTGTCTCATATGGGTAAATGCCACATTTCATCAATAATAAATCAATGTATCAGAATATTCATATTAAAAAATTCGGGGCAAAAAATTAAATGAATGAACAAAACAAATATCTAAATAATTCTGACACATAAATACTTAAAGCACTATCGTACAACAAATAATTATTCAATTTCAAAAATGTAAACATACAATAATAGTCTCTTGTGAACGAAAAGATACAATTGAACTGCAAAATTTTAATTTGGAAATACAATTCAATATGGGAAATACAAGTAATAAAATATGAAGTACAATTAAATACAATAGTATTTGAATTTTAATGTATTATCGTTTTAAAATCATCAGAGGAAATTCATATAATTCACAGAATCGCTAGCGAACATTTGACTGTTTTATGTGGAAAATTAGAAAAAAGAAGAGCAGATAGTGGATTTGATGTAAGTGGCTTTTAGAATTCCTACTTCTAATTGATTTCAACGTGTACGAGAAGGAATAAATGAACACTGAAGTTTCACTTGAACCGCGCAACGTCACGTTGTGAAGGCATTCCCTTCTTGAAGATGGGGCGCGCTTGAAAACTTCATTAATTTTATGGTTAAAGTTTGACATTCTCGTACCGAGTTTGCTAGTGCCCCCCAACGGTGAGGCTTCATTGTCATCTTGCTCAGCATTTAACGATAGCAATCGGTACATATCAAACTTCAATCCACATTGGTACTGTTTCTAGAAGGCATTTCTTAAATATTGGGTTGGAAAAAAAGTTCGTAGCGTTTTCCAATTAGGAATCGAAGATAAAATTACGGTATATAATCATATGTTTATTCAATAACACGAAAAGTTACCTCGACAATGGCAGAAAGTAATAGAACAGAATGAAAAATATGTTATTGAATAAATCTGTCAATATACATCTGGATTTTACCTTTCAATTTTAATTTACGAACGCTACAAACTTTCGTTCCAGCCCAATATCATTATTTATTATCCAAAAACAGTAATTGAATTTATACGCATATTATTTAGCGCCGACTCCCAGTAGAACAATATAAAAATCATTAGATTAAACGTGTTGTAACAGGTCCACTTATAATAAATAAAATTATAACAAACAATTATTCAATTCGAATTGACACAAGTACAAGACACCGTGTATAAAATAAAAGTATTAAAGATTATTCCATAAAATATTTACTGTGTTATAACTTCTTAATAAAGGACGATTGTTTTTAACTAACAGATCCAGCAAATTCGTTATAGTTTAATCAGTTACAGTCAATTCGTTATAGTCAGCATCAATTTCAAGACACGGTACTCATTTAGAACTTGTTTTCTTTCTCTAATAGGCTTACAATTAGCAAGTTAAAAATAAAATTATTTTAATCGTTCTATTTGTTTCAAATTGCATTAACTCGTTTTTCTCATAAATGCATAAAATCCGCAATCCAGTAATTATAAATTCAACCAATATGCAATTTTAATTAATTTGCTGAAGTAAAGAAGATATGTCCGATCAAATTATTAACTCAGAAGGGTGTATATTTGTTTCAGAAAATTCAATTTTAAACAAGGTCGTATGATATTGTAGAATACAATAATATGCATAAAAATGAATCTAAACGAAGATAACATGAGGAACGTTATCCTCTTCTTTAAATCAATCGATCTACGTACAATGTATATGAACTGTTATAACTAGACTGCGGATCTTTATGCATTTATGGAGAAATTAACTGATGAAATATAAAACAGTGGAAAATATAAAAAATCTAAGAATATTAATTGTTATGTCGTTTTCAACGTAACATGACTACCAACCCTCATCCGTCCCTCATTTCAACTAAATCTGTCCATCAGTGTCAAATTGACACAGTGATAAAATTATTTACAGTTATTTTTCAATGTTTTTCTATTCAAATTGATGAGTTAATACTTACATCTTAGGTTTTCCGGTTATGTGTTTCGCATTAAAAATATAAGTCACAAAGTTTCGGCTTTACCTACAAATAACAGAACAGTATAACTTATTTCGGGAAAATTGTGTCCAACTGACACGAGGAACGGATGAGGGTTAAGGGGAGAAATGAATTTTTATTTAACTACTGATCCTCCAATCGATGCAGAATATTTTTATTTTGCATAAAGATCCACAGTCTAGTTATAACTTTATGTTATTGTTTCTTATCCTAATGTCGATGATAACTATATGCCTCTTTACAAATTACATGTCTAATATGTTATAGCCAACTAGCTATGCTATAGCCATTCGACTAGAAAATAATAATTAAATTCTTTTTTAAATGTCAGTACATAGTAATTGACTTAAAAATTACTTTTATCGCATCAAAGTGGCATAAGACTGTTATGCCTTTGTAACTCCTTTGGGATATTTTGAATACTCAGCTATATGCCTTTTTACAGATTACATGTATAATAATGTTATAGCCAAATGTAAATCATGTGGTCGTTAAGGATCTCGTTAATGCGACCACATTAATATAAATTGTAAATAAATAATAATAATAATAATGATAAAATTATTTCAACTAGAAAGTAATAAATACATGTTAAAAATGTGTCAGTACATAGTAATAAGTGGGAAAGTCATGCCTGTGATCCAATTCAATTACAATTTGCTGCCTGTCGTTTGAGGGTTTTATGCTAATACAAGCAATCTGAGGTTCATGAGTGGAGGATAGTATAGCAGTAGGGTGAAATAACCAATGTGCAGCGACCCGGAATGATCTTTTCAAGCGTAGGGGCGTTGCTCATGTATTATCTCACCAGTGGGACAATTCGTAACACACTGGGCGGAACGCAATCAATTTTGACGGAGTTTTGTTTGTGTTGTATGTACCAGCCCCACTTCGAAGATATTACTGAAATTGAATTGGGAAGATCATAAGCTAAGCAAGCCACTTTCTACTGATTTTTTCGGAAAAATAGAAAGAAACAATTTTTCTAATAAAATGAATAATTTCTTATCCTTTTCACAAATATTCGGTTTATTCTAGAAGAATTTTTTTAACAAAATAAACGATTCTTAATTCTTTTCACGATACGGTAAAATATTCATCGATTGACAATAATTTAAAATAAGAACGGCAAAATTTCTTATCCGTTTCACAAATATTTAGTTTTTTCTAGAAGAATTTTTTTAACAAAATAAACGATTCTTAATTAAAATATTCATTAAAGTATTCGGGCACGATTGGAAATACGGCTAAATTCTTAGGTAGGTCTAACGAACATTTGTGCAAAGTTTCAGAAAAAATGGCGTGTATTAAAACGTCTTTATCCCCAAGAATGTCGTAGAAGAGAAACTAAAATTTATATTTTTTGCATGGCTCATTTATTTGAATACTTAAATATTGATTACAAACGAATCAAATTTTATTTTATGTGAGCTAACCTGAACGCACGGAATGCTTAGGACCTGCTATCAAAAACGAAATATTTCGACAGCCTATAAAATATCGTTTCCTAACTTAGTTTATATAAACATTTATATCAAGTTTGGGCCGCGCAATTCCCACCGAAAAGAAAGCAGAACAGCTGAAGTTGTTCAAGTCCATGTACGAGGACTGTTCAGAAAATAACCGAACATTTTGAATTAAGCCCCAATCGAGATATTTAGTGATATGCGGTTGGCAGCATTGCGTTGCGCATAACCTCCTCCGTAACCACATCTTCTTAGATTGATGATATCTCGTTTAGTTTTCGTGATATTGTTATTTGAGTGCAACGTGTTCAATCGTTAGTGACGATTTTTTAAACGTTCGATTTTCTTGGAACAACGATGCAACGTAAAATTTTGCGTGAAACTGGGGAAAACTTTCACAGAAACGTTTCAACTTGCAAAAAGAGACCAGAGTTATGGCGAGACAACTCATGGTTCTTGCACCGCGACGATGCGCTCGCATTCTCAGCTTTGTCAATTCGTCAGTTTTGTGCCAAAAATCAGATTACTGTCCTCCCTCAGCCTCCTTACTCGCCAGACCTGGCTCCTTGCAATGTTTTCTTATTTCCGAAATTAAAATCAGTGCTGAAAGGACGCCGTTTTCAGGCTATTGATGATACCAAACTAAATTCGTCACAGACCTTAAAGGCCATTTCAAATGAAGCTATCCAGGACTGCTTCACGAAATGGAAACACCGCTAGGAAAGGTGTGTGATATGGGCGGGGAGTACTTTGAAGGGTACAAGGACCAATAATCTATAAAATGAATAATAAAGTTTAAAAAAATTAAGTTGGGTTATTTTCTGAATAGACCTCGTGTGAAAAAGTTATTCTGATTTAACCCTTAGCACTAAAAATGGCGATACCATTATTCAAAAAATTGTTTAGATTATTAAATACCTTGGTAGCTAATCGATTACTAAACATTTAAGCATTGTATGAGGTGTTATATCAATTTCATATCCACAAAATGAAAAAAATTATATAGAATGGAATTATTGTAGGTCGGAAGAAATGATTAATTTTCGTGTTAGAATAGATCCGAGTGCGAGGGTTAAAGCGTGTTGCCATTAATCATGAGACTGACTGTACATTAAGCAAATGCAAAGAAAACTAATGAATATTTTGAAAGTTCGATACCGAAGTACCCCCTGAATGAAACTTGTCCGTCTTGTTTGATCAGACCGTCTGATCCAAGCGTGACCGAAATGTGTTTTTGAAGAACAATAAAATTCCATCGTAGAAACCAGAAGAATCTTGATAAAAAGAAAAAATTGGTCGACTGTAGGTCGTGAGTATATCTGTTGGCCATCAAGTGGACACGTATGGATCGCAGTTCTGGCTTCCCGCAGTGCGGTGGCTGGAACACCCTCTTCTCGCTTACAGCTCGCCATCTCACTCTCTGTCGAGTCGATCTACCCGTGCAGATGGTCAAACAGCAAGTGTCCCATAAAGTCTGTTTTTATACGCGAGGCTGACGAATTCAATAATGGCGATGTCCTACGGGGTACGGGTTCGCCTAACGCGCAACGTATTACGTTCACGAACGCATGTAACGAGTTTTGTATCATTGGCACAAGTGGCGGGAGCAAACGCGGGAGAAAGGAAGAGGAATCGTGACGAGCGATGGGCTCCGCGAAAGAGAAACAGTGACAGAAGAAGAAAGAGAAAGAGGGAGAAATTCGACTAACCCTACCGTCGTGTCAGCATAATGATGAAATATTGCGGAGGTCTCCGGGGCCCTACCGTATACCCCCTCTCATCCCCCCCTCCACCCCCTTCCCCGAAGCTAGTCCCTCGTTCACTCTATATTTGCCACCATCCCGTTTCAACCCTGTTCCTTCTTCCTCCTTCGCGCAGTTTACCGCCACCCACAACCCTCAGTATTTCTGATATAACTATACTATTTCGTAGCACCCCCTGGACTGAAACCGTGCCATCCAGTTAGCTCGCCGTGCTGCACATTCCCGTGAGAATAAATGTTGCGTACATCAACGTCTCCGTACACATACGCGTGCCACACTCTGTCCATGTAGCAAACGTCCCGTAAGCGCGCATTCACGCAGGAATTAGAAGACACCGACCATTCTTTTAGCAAATTACACTCAAAATCCTCGCCGAGGCGGAGTCTCGAAGACTCTAGAAAATATTTTACAGAGACCATAGATATAACAATTATTTTAACAAATTTAATACAAAACAATCAATTATCGAAAGCTTATGTTTCATCACAGGGAAGACAGTGATCATTGAAAATTTAGTTTCTCCACAATATTAACCCTTAGCACTCGAGTGAATTGACATTTTAAATTTTATGGATATGAAATTGGTATGATACCTCGTAGAATACGATAGTAGACTGATTTTTTATGCATTTATGACAAAAATAGGTACATACAATTTAAAGCCGTGGACATGTTAAAAATATTTAAGGGCATCATGTATTAGTTTCAGCTTAATAGGATAGTTAAAAGAAGAATACCATTTTTTATTTGGCTCCTGTGTCCTGCAATCAATGCAAACATTTTTTATTTTCCATAAAGGCCGCAGTCTAGTCTTTAGATACCGACATATTTAATAATGTAAACAATATTTTGAATAATGCTACAGTAATTTGAAGTGGTGCCTCTCTCTCTCCCTCTCAGAGTCACCATTCGAGTGCTAAGGATTAAATAAATTCTGAGTACAGTCACAAATAATTGTTTTATTTATTACACTTTAAATGAACAAACCTTTTATTACTTTTAACACCGTAGAATAATATCGGACAATTAACTAGATAAATTCTTTTAACAAATGCTTGAATAATATTTATATTATCTTTAGTTTTAAGCTGAAATATTTTACAATATTTCGATACTAATTCTCGACAATAAATCTTCAGCGGAAATCGGTTTCCTTTATCAATAATTTTGTAACGACAAAAGTAACGACGATATTAAACATTTCTGGAGTCTCTATTTCATTGTACTTTGTATTTACATATGTATTTACATGTATTATATGCATTATAAGTGCATATAAATCCACGGTCTAGTTGCCACTGAAAATATTAATAGAATTTGTCACGAGTTTGTGTACATACACCACCCGCCAAAAGTTTGGAATAACGACGTAAATTCAGAGAAACAGAACGTTTATAAGAAAAACTGAATGCCTTTAGGACAACCAAGGAAGATCAACTTGTCAAACAACTTACGAGCAGTATGTTTTACCTTTTGTATTATTTTTTTTATCAAGAAATGCGTATTTTTCTTCAAATTGCTCGTTCATTAGAAAACCATCTTTATTTTTAATAACAGCCTGACATATTCAGGGCATCATGGCAATTAGTTTTTCGAATGTTTCTGTTTTGATATTTTTTCATGCTTCTTGTAGAATTTGCTAAAGATGTCCTTGTAAAAAAGTGCATTCCGAGCATTGTCTTACACTGTGTGTGTAAACCAGAGTTGTGCTAATTCAATTACATTGTATTTCAATTATACAGGGTGTTCATTTGAAATCTATCCAGCAGAATATCTCGAAAAGTATGAAAGATATTAAAAAAGTGTATAACACCTGTCCAAGGATTTTGAGGGGGAAAGAGGGGGGTGGTGTTAAATTTTATTTGTGTGGCGTTTTCAAGGTCATTTAAAGGTCAACTTTGTTTTTTCAAATGGAAACCTATATTTTTTATTATGGGATTTTGTTGTACGTAAAAAGACCAGCAATTTTCGTAGGATACTTTTTTATATCTGCGCACCAGTTTCGGAGATATTTAAAAAGAAGTAGAGCGAGTCACACTTATACTGCGAGAAAGTTTGTAATTTCTTTATAAAAATAACAAATTTTTCAAATGTCTTCCGTTGTTTTCTAAAATATAATATAGATGATTCTCAAATTCTGAACGATCATTTTTGAAGATATCTGTTGGAATAACTCTAGATTCCTGTACAATATCTTTCATACTTTTCGAGATATTCGGCTGGAATGTTTTCAAATGAACGCCCTGTATAGTAATTCAACTACGTCGTAACTAAATTATGTAATTCAAACCTTTCAATTAATTAAATTACTAATTATTTTAATCAGATGTGTAATTGAAATACAATATAATTACAATCCAACTCTCCAAATTATAGCCCAGAACTTTAAAGTGTGCGATATATTTTTATGTTTTTCTTTCATATACTTGTTTGCTGTCTGTGCGGCGTATTTTCTATTCCTCATCATCGTAATTCGTTATTAATGTAATTTAATTACAAAGTATTTTATAATTGTACTCCAATTGCAATTACGAATTATTGTATTGTAATTTAATTGAATGAAGATCTGAATTATAAATTCAAATATGACTGAATTTCAATGTAATACAATTACTTTGTAATTATAATTCCTGGAGTAATTCAATTGTAATTCTGCACAACTCTGGTATAGATTATAGAAGGACATTATGGACATAAGAAAATGCTGAAATCTGTTAGGAAATATTATTCAACTAGTTAATACTTAATATTATAACGATGGATCGTTTCAAAATTTACCGATATATTCGATTTTTACTAAAATCAGCAAGTGATTCCAAACTTTTGGCCGGTAGTGTACATTCAACGTAATATTTTACTTCAAGTCATGCATTTACGTTAGCCTAGCGTTGATAAAATACAAATGTTCTTGAAAGACACTAGATTTGACATTTTTGTTGTAATTACAGCGTATATTTCATTTGCCAGGGGATTTTAGTGAAAAATTACATAAAAATTAATTGTAACAAAATAACAGTATGAATTTAAGGGAGTAGATTCGCGTTACAAGGATTGCAAGGATGCGGGATGCGCCTTCTCATTTCTCGATAATGCAAAGATGGGGTTCTTTAATAGACAAAAACGCTAGATGAAACATAAATCTAGGCCCCAATCGCCCCCAAAAGTGTTTTTTTTACATTTATGAGCTGCCTCAGCTTTATGAAAATACATAGCTACAGTGACCCGAATTAATATTCGGACGCTCTAAAAGTGACGATAACTTTTTTAATATTGTACTATTCGATTTGAACTTTTTGGGAAGCCAGAACAATTCGTTTACTACAGGATCTGAAAAGAAATTTTTTCAAAAATTGCAATTTATCGGAATTGTAGAAAACATACTAAAAGTTGCATTTTACAACTTTTTTATGTGGGCCTATATTGAAAATTTAAAAAATAGGTTTTCTAGATCTGTGTCAATTATATGCATTGTGAAAGTTTCATCGAAATTGGTTGATGCGGGGAAACCGACAGGCTTTGAAAGGTGTAAGAATCCTTAGATTTATTACAGTTAGAGGTCGAAAATCGTGAAAATATGCAATTTTTACCAACTTTACACGTTTGTGGCACGTTTGTGGAAAATTTTCAAAATATGTTTAATTCACACAGATCTGCAAAATGTATTTTTTAAATTTTCAATATAGGCCTGTATACATAAAAAACTTGTAAAATGCCACTTTTAGAATTTTTCCTACCATTCCAATCAATTGCAATTTTTAAAAATATTTCTTCTCACATCCTGTAGTAGACTAATTGCTTTGGCTTCCCAAAAGAATTTAAATCGTATAATACAATATTTAAAAAGTTATCGCCTTTTTTTTAGAGCGTCCGAATATTAATTCGAGTAACTGTATGTCGTCCTACTATACATATAATAATTAGACAGCGGATTTTATGCATTTATGAAAAAAGGAGTAGATGTAATTTATAACGGTACAAATATTAGAAGAATTTCAAAATATTGTTATATTATTTTCAACTTATTACACATATTAAGCTAGAAAATAAATTTCTATTTCATCCCAGTTCGTTGCAATTCAGATAGAACATTTTTATTTTGCATAAAGATCCGCTGTCGAATGATAATACATAAATACGTTACTACTTCGTCTAGTAGTTTATGGTTGCATTTTATATTTTTTTTATAACTTTCAATGAAACATTTACAGACACTTTATTCGGTTTACACAGTTTTTACATGATATTTAAATTAATTTTATTAACATAGCGTTTGTTACGAAAGTACGGAAAATAATTAAATATAGAGCAGACTCCGGGAAGCGTGAAATTACGATGTATGACTCGTAAATAATAATATACCAGCTGTAGACTGTAAATTACCTTGGAAAAATCTAATCTGTGCTGATGTTAATATATCTGCTTGAAGGGGCCCCTAGACGATCAATAATATTGTCAATGTAGGTTGAAAATAATATTGAAGTTAATAATATGACAATGCATTGAATCCTTGCTAAACGGGCAATATGCCCTTTCAATGCGCCTCGTCAATATTATTGATAGGCGTATTGACAATATTATTGATCGTCTAGGAGACCCTTAAGATCAATTTGCACTTTCACAGCGCATATGATTGACACAGACCTACAAATCTATTCTGTAAATTTTCAATATAGGTCCACCCAAAACGTTGTAAAATACAACTTTTAGTATTTTTTCTACAATTCCGATCTATTGCAATTTTTAAAAAAATTTCTTTTCACATCCTGTAGTAAACTAATTGCTCTAGCTTCTCAAAATAGTTCAAATCGTATAGTACGATATTAAAACAGTTATCGTCTTTTTTAGAGCGTCCGAATATTAATTCGGGTCACTGTACATCAGGCTGGACCTTATTTTTCGACTGATGAATTTATTTCACAATACCCCCTAATCGTTGGATTTGTCTTTTTATGCACTATAACAATAGAGAAACATAATGTAATATTGATTTAAAAAAAAAATTCATGACCTTGAAATCTCAATAATTGACATTTAAAAAATTTCTTTTTCTTTTGTATTATATTTCATTTATTAAACAGTACAACTTTTGTCTAAGAAATTTTTTTATATTTTTATAAGTAGCAAAGGTATATTATACATATACTTAAACATAACACATATGCATTATACATATAATACAGTACATCATACAAGAAACTATTCAAAGTATTTTTATAGCAATAAAAAAAGATTCCTTTAGAAAACTTCGTTGAAATATTTTATGTCTCTTAATGATTGTTTCGATACATCTGCAAATTGTTTTCTATTTTCGGAAATAATACTGTTAATACTACTGTTTATGATTTATTCGAAGAATGGGGATATGTATTACATTTTTTTTCTATATTGTTATAGTGCATAATAGACAAATTCAACGATATATAAACATATATACTGCAGTGGAGAAAAATGAGTTAAAAAATTAAAAAAATTTCAAAGTCGATGCGGCATAATTTCCCGTTATTTGGTCAATTTCAAATTTCGCACAGATTATTTTTTCATCCAATAGCACAATTCTAGGGGGTGTCACATAAAAAATCTGCGAAATAATTTTCGCCAAGTATAACTAAGGTCCACCTTACTGTACAAGCGTAGCTTTACGCTGCCGAATAATGCAAATTACGTCTCCTAAACGTAAAAATAGGACTTTTGAGGGCGATTGCGGCCTTGATTGATCTTTTACCTAAAGCTTTTGATTACTGAAAAACTCCATCTTTGCATCATCGAGACACTAGAAGACGCATCCCGTACCCTTGCAATCCTGGAAACACGGGTCTATCCCTTTAAGGAAGTAGACTCCTTTTTCCAGGATTGTTAGGGTGCGGGATTCGCGTTCTCAGTTCTCGAT
>CM052190.1:15284361-15311232 GCA_028455805.1 Lasioglossum figueresi | reverse complement strand
ACAAGACGGATGTCCTGCTCGTTCAGCTCGAAATGTTACAGAATTACTGAACAGGACATTTGAAGGTCGTTGGATTGGTCGATCAGAAAGTAATAAATGGCCAGCACGTTCCCCAGACCTGACACCGCTAGATTTTTATTTGTGGGGAAAATTGAAGGAACAAGTGTACCGCGAAAAACCAACAACCACAGTTGATATGCAAGAACGTATAAAAAGAGCTTGCTCCGTGATAGATACAACTGAAATTTGTCAGGCAGTATCATCGGTATTGCAACGTTTTAGATTATGTCTCAGTGTTCAAGGTCGACATTTTGAACACTTGAAGTAGCAGCGAATACGTACGTAACATGTTACATGTAAATCGTCGTAGCGTTCGATGAGTGCTTTGAGTCATTTTATTTTATATTGCGGTTGACCTTGCGTGATCTTGAATGACCTTCGTAATAGGTCATTGTATTCGTCTTGAAATACACTATCAGAATGTAAATAAAAAACCATACCGTTCTATTTAAAAAAACAGAGTTGACCTTCGTATCTCCTTGACATCTCCACCTATAAAAAAATTAATGACATCAGATTACGAGCCCCTCGATATCAAGTAAGTTTGATCCGATCCTTTTTTTTCTATCTTCAAAAGCAAGCGATTTATTCGGGTGACCTGTTTTAGGTGCCGCACCCTGTATAATAGTTCACCATCTCGATTTTATATTAAGATTTTCATCTATTAATTTCAAATCACTTGGAGAAATATTATTAACTTCATTGCTGAACTTATTTTCAGATTGTAATGGTACTACTTAAAAAACATTTAAAAAGGACTAGAGAATAGTATAGATACACACATCTTTATTGAGTAATTTGTTGTAAATACAATACTTTAAAATTGTAACCTTAAATTTAATATGCACATTGTAATAAGTTTTTTTATATTTTTCCATTTATTTGTCGACGGGCAAAACGAAACTTTTTGCACCGTTGTGGGGCAAAGTGTTATTAAAGAATAAAATTCGTTAATAACTAAAACTTTAATAAAACGCCTCAATTCTTAATTAAACTATTTATATTTAGGTTAATAATAATATGCTATCTGTAACAGAATGTTATCAAATTATTCTTTTATTCAATTTCAAAAATTTGTATTTATTAAATTATCTAATTATTATTTATATGGAACTATCTTCGGCATATCTTGCATTCTTTGTATCGCTTTTTGAGACTTGCGTACACATGAATCACACTATCACTAACTTAAACTGAATACAATCAATTGATATAATAAAAAATTGAAATCTCTAATCGTACAATTCATCAGAATCACAGTTCGGTCACACATACTATACCTCAATGTATGATTATGTGTTTTTTATGCATTTGGAGTGAAGCCTGTTGTTGCACAGCACACGTTGAATTTATTCTTCACAAGATAAATAGGATGGCAAAAGTTTCATAGAATAATAAGAAATTAGAAAAGTTGGAATCTTTTGTTTTGCTTGAATTATTGCGAGTCTCTTCGATACTCGCCGCTCGCTGACTCGGTCGTCGAGCGTACATAATTTACCACTTGACTATGTTGAGTGCTCACAAGAAGGTCCCAATGCGATGACGTAGGCAAGAATGCGTGCCCAATTGGTTAGCTTAGAAAGAGCGCGCCTTCTATTGGCCGAAGCGGTAACACAGACGCTACTACTACTATGCAGAACGATAGACCCCTCTTGCTCCTATGCCCTCCCGGGGACCTTCTTGTCAGCTCTCAGTAGTAGTTCCAAGGGAGGAGATAAGCCATACCCAGAGGTGGAGATAAAATGTTAACTGTTACGGTAGAAACGTTTGCGACAGTTATGGAGATGATACTGTACATCAGAATTCGAAGGGACACGATTTAATTGAAAATACAAAAGCTGTTCCAAACACTGCGCGAATTGAAAGTTTGTAAAATATGTTTTCCAGATGAGTCATCCGGGAATGGAGAGTCTCGATATGTTGGACCCAGCAAATTCAATGACTACGCTGACGCCGATGTCGGAGAACACGGGCGGCGGACCTGGTCATCACGCTGGTATCCACGGTCCATCCGTGTACGGCGGGATGAACGGAATGATGGGTCACCATCATCACCACGGAAACCTGGGTGGGGGTGGTGGCAGCGTACCGCATCCGGCTCATCACCATCCAGCGATGGCTGCAGCCGCGGCGGCAGCTGCGGCAGCGGGTTTGCATCCAGATGCGGACACAGATCCACGAGAATTGGAGGCGTTCGCCGAGAGATTTAAGCAGAGACGCATCAAGCTTGGCGTGACGCAAGCCGACGTCGGGAAAGCTCTGGCGAATCTGAAGCTGCCGGGCGTGGGAGCGTTATCTCAGTCGACGATATGTCGATTCGAGTCGTTGACATTATCGCACAACAACATGATCGCTCTGAAGCCGATCCTCCAAGCGTGGCTCGAGGAGGCCGAGGCGCAGGCGAAGAACAAAAGGCGAGACCCGGACGCGCCGTCCGTGTTGCCAGCCGGTGAAAAGAAAAGAAAGCGAACGAGCATAGCTGCTCCCGAGAAACGGTCGTTGGAGGCGTATTTCGCCGTGCAACCGCGGCCGTCCGGCGAGAAGATCGCCGCGATCGCGGAGAAACTCGATCTGAAGAAGAACGTCGTCAGGGTCTGGTTCTGCAATCAGCGACAGAAGCAGAAGCGCATGAAGTTCGCTGCTCAACATTGACCCGAGGGTGGCTTGTGACAGCAAAACTGACCGTATCAGTTGCCCAGTCTCGAGCCTAAACCAGAACCCTTGACCGAGTTTCAGGGATGGCCGTAAAAAGCAGCGTGAAATAAGACGCTAGCGGACGCCATCGCTGCGACACAACGATCGCCGCGCCGGATTCAAAAGGCGCGACGGTGCACTCTGTAGATACTGTGCAAGGTACTACTGTTCGCCGTCGGTGCAGTCGTTGGAGTTGAAGTTAAGTGGGTTGGAAACGGTAGCTCGATACTGCGGCCAAACGGACTGAGATAGTTGACTGTCACAGGCTTCGAAATGAATATACTGTGGCTATTGCACGCGCCCGCGCGCGCGCGCGCTCGTGATGTTCTAGACGCGTCTTCTGCGGAACGTGAAAATTCGTAGAACGTTTCCCGGCTCATCAGTTCGCGAGCTTCTTCCCTCAATCCCCACGATCAATCTGTGAGTAATTCTCGATAGATCACGTCGTGCGAAACGGTCTTTAGTGATTCACCTGACTTTCAATTTCCCCGGCAAACTTCGAAACTGCTCACTCTTACGGAAATGACTGAAGCGGAACGAACAAACACATTCAGATGTATACCATTTCGAAACAAATCAAAGATATAATTTCTCGATGCATAAGCAATCAAGTTCTCTTTCAAAAATTCAGATTACTACAGAAATTCAAATTACATACCTTGCACACGTTCAAGGAACTCTGAATACTTTGTTAGTCAAACTTGATTAACCCTTCGTCTTATGTTCCCTGCAGGGAATCTGCTCACGACAGAGCTCGTACATTTTGGTAACTTTCTAGAAGGGAAAGATATGTTCATTGCAAGTGTTAATTTATTTGAAAGATGGAATATTAATAACAAGGATATTGTAGTTCATTTTTATGTAAAACAGAAAAATAATATTCTTGTTCTATTAAACTCTGCTCTTCGCCACGAGTTTGTCTCAACATTGAAAGACCCGGGGTTATTGGATTGTTTTTATAAGAATTTTCAACTTCTCTTTCAAACATTTGGATTACTACAGAAATTGCACACGTTCAGTGAACTAAATACTTTGTTAGTCGTTTAAATTTTATTAACCCTGCAGTGAATATGTCATGAGTGCTCAAACTTTTCGATAACCTTCTAGAAGGAAAAGATATGTTCATTGCAAGTTTTAATTTATTTGAAAGATGAAATATTAATAACAAGGACATTTTAGTTCATTTTTATGTAAAACAGAAAAATAATATTCTTGTTGTATTAAACTCTGCTCTTCGCCACGAGTTTGTCTCAACATTGAAAGACCCGGGGTTATTGGATTGTTTTTATAAGAATTTTCAACTTCTCTTTCAAACATTTGGATTACTACAGAAATTGCACACGTTCAGTGAACTAAATACTTTGTTAGTCGTTTAAATTTTATTAACCCTTCGTCTTATGTTCCCTGCAGTGAATCTGTCATGAATGTTCAAACTTTTCGATAACCTTCTAGAAGGAAAAGATATGTTCATTGCAAGCATTAATTTATTTGAAAGATGAAATATTAATAACAAGGACATTTTAGTTCATTTTGATGTAAAACAGAAAATAATATTCTCGTTGTATTAAATTCTGCTCTTCACCACGAGTTTGTCTCGACATTGTAAGAACCGGGGTTAATATTCATTTATAGAGTTTAAAAATATAGAATTTTCGTAGTAGTTACTAAGAAACGGGAACCATTTGTTCGTATTATGTATAAATGTCGTCTAAAGTCGGGCGGAAGAGTGCTTGCGGAAACCTTAGACCAAAGCATCTGCAAAGTGAGATAGAATTTGCGGAATGTATCAGCTACGATCGCGATAAAAAAGTTTACGAGCGTATCCACCCTCACGCAGCACTCTATAGACTCGTTGAAATCGTCGTTGACGCCGATTTCATGACCAAAGACTTCACGAATGTTTTTCAAATTTTCTATTTATTCTAGTACACGTATCTTAATTCGCTGTAATATTTCCAGTGGAAAAGAATTACAAATCGTTCACGCAATATCAAATATTGAAACGTGTCTCGTTACCAATATTTCAGCTGGTATTTCTGTTCTTTGGTCATAACTGGACAGCGGATTTTATGCATTTATGGAAAAAATGAGTAGGCGTAATTTAAAACAGCGGAGACATCAGAGGGATTTAAAAATAGTGTTATATTATTTTCAACCCGTTAAATATATTGAGAAAGAAAATAAATTTGTATGTCATTCCAGTTTGTTGCAATTCCGGTGGAAAATATTTATTTTGCGTAAAGACACGCTGTCTAGTCATAACAAAAAGTAGAAACATTCGTATAATATAATTCGTATAACATATCGTGAATTGTGAAATATCTTTAACTCGTGATAAATTTCTAGTCTGTGAAAGTTTATGCAAATTTACGCTTTCATCGAGAAACTAAAAAGACATTGAAAACGAAAGAAATCGTCTCGTTATTGTCGATGTCTTCGATGAGTGAAGAATAAAAAATCAAATTGGATTTAATTCTATTAAGTCTTATATTTTATATTAGTTTCTAAGAAATTCTTTACATAAAATTACACAGTCTATAAATTAGCTGAAAAAGCGGTAGAATTAGACAACCCTGAAAGCATTATTTTGCTATATTTGAAACCTTGTACGAGGGAAGTTTTCGCGAACGAGGAAAAGGCGATCGCAACGAAAAAAAAGCGAATAGCCATCGACGCGTCTTGAAAAGTACAATTCGAAACATAAAAGTATAAAAAGTACGTATTGTTATAAAGTCGACGCGTGGATACGTCGTGCCGAAGAAATAAGTGATATTAATCCTAATGAAGACACTCAGTGCAGTGTAAAAAGTGAAACGATAGAAAGAGAGAGAGAGAGAGAGAGAGAGAGAGAGAGAGAGAGAGAGAGAGAGAGCGACAGAGAGAGAGAACGAGAGAGAGATGAGTGCATGCGTGAGAAAAAAGTAAAAATGAAGCATCGAATGTTTAACGCTAGGATAAGGTTTTTACTCACTGATTTTACGTTCACGGTACAAAACATAAAGATACATCTGCTACTTCCAATATAACGTGAAAGTTTAACAACAAACCTTGAGGATTATCATAAAACTTTGATTACATTCTGAGATGATTAATTTGTATTCGCTCAAT
The DNA here is from genome assembly GCA_028455805.1 of Lasioglossum figueresi. Taxonomy (NCBI): domain Eukaryota; kingdom Metazoa; phylum Arthropoda; class Insecta; order Hymenoptera; family Halictidae; genus Lasioglossum; species Lasioglossum figueresi. The sequence goes on along the minus strand of CM052190.1, from coordinate 15,305,370 downwards.
AGATGAATTTTCGCAACATGTATCACAACGACTACAAACTTTTACCCTTCTTCACGCGACACAATTGATTTGAAAGAGTTGACGATTTAATTGAAATCATGTAACAAAACATATCAATGTTAGACTTATAAAAACTATCAGATGTATCTGAAACATTAAGATATGATAATACTAGATTTTTATTGGATCGGAATCTATTTTAATTCCCTGTATTGACGAGAATGAAAAGTTTATATCTATTAACGTATCTATGTACTACGTATAATAATAACAGTGTATAAAAATCAAAGGTGCTATTACCTTCTACCGTAGTCTCTATCATTTTACGAAAATTATCAACGACTTCAAGGTTTGGAAAATTTCAAAAAAGCGAAAAACAACTTCGAAAGAACTGTGTTTTGTTATCGTTAAAAGTCACATGCGTTTGCTCCTATACACGTTTCATTTGTGGAAAATGTATCGATGAGAATGAAATGCACGAGACTAGAATGAACGTGAGAGAATGAAAAGAGTGAGAGGAAAAGAGCGAATGAGAGCGAGAAACCATGTGGAAGGAAGAAAGAAGTACGAAAACGTGTTATGTAGTGATTTTGGACAATCAGTGAAAAGACTGTATCATATCATATTGAAGCAATACTGTAGTATTAGTCGACGAATTAATGAACTTTATTTGTATTCCACGTGATCGACCGCGTGTTCCCAATGCGCTGGATAATTGCTTTCGTGCAAAAACCAAGAGAGAAAGATAGCGAGGGAGAGAAAGAGAAAGAGAAAGAGAAAGTAAGAGAGAGAAAGCGGCGGCGCTGTTCGATTAGCTTCTCTTCGAGATGAACCAATATAAAAGCCAATATTTTCGACGATAAAACACGATTGTTAAGCGCATAACAAATAAGGGGACTTCGTATACTTACTCGTGTGCGATTGGGAGCGTGACGGATCGTTCAACGTACATTGAGAAATTGATCTTTCGATTCTTGAGAACTGTTCGCTGTATTTCGCGGTCTAGCGCAATTTAATTTGTTTCCTGGCAGTTTCGCTGTCTCTCCCTGACAACGAAACTCAATCAACGTGTAAAAGAACGAAATCCTCGTATGACCGTGCACGCAAGACCGGCTTGTCTCCACGTGTGCGACGCGCGGCGCCGGAAATACAGTTCGAAAGAATTTTCAAACGGATTGAGGCTTCTGTGCGAGAACAGCTACAGTAAAGTCCCGATCTAGCTCCCTGAGGATCTCCACGATCACTGTCCCTTCGTCTACCCCTTCCACTGGAGGGCATCCCCGCGAGGGGCCAAGAAGTTCGAGCTGCCGCGCGGTCTGTGTTTACATGCTGTCCTTTTCTACGTTCGGCATCCTTTCTACTTTCGGCGTGATCGGCGCAGTCATAAAAAAATAGTTTCCCTACACGATCTCTGTCCCTGCTCGGAACAGGCGATGGAAGCTAGATCGCAACTTTACTGTATAGTAAAATGAAGCGTGTCACGCGTGCTATTCGTCGGGCGTTACACGCACGAGAGAACACGGTCTCCGTAGCTATCCGATCACGACTCGCGAACTACAGTTGTGCCCGCTTAATAGGCGCAGGTTTGGGACCGCGACGCAGATGTTATCGAGGAAGTGAGGCGTTCTGAGAATAGCCGGATGTACCACTCGCTTCTCGAATACGACGGGTACAGCGAGAACCAACGAACAGGAATGAAACAATAGAGATACTCGAGGAATTCGAAAAAATATTCTGCGGACACTGAGCGGGCTAAATTGCGTCTATCATGTGGAAACGACTGTACGTTCGCAACCCGTACAACACATGACGGAGGAAATGTGATCATGCTCAAATATTCACCGTGCACCGAGCAATACCACGGGGATGTTCGACAAAGAAGGCGATATATCATTGTAATAGTTAAAAGATAAACGGAAGGATGGTAGTAATTTTTAAATTGTATATACGTAAAAGGATAAGTATTTTCTAGAGCAATAGTCTATTGCCATTCTACTAGATAATGGAAGAAAATTCTAGTGCAATATAGAGTCTAACGACATTTATTAATATTATTACGTTATTATTCTTCGTTATTTTACCTATCTGCCTGAGTTCGGTAGGTCGATATTGTCGCATCTACAAAATCAATTCGAATCTAGATTCAATAACGTTCGTCCCACTTGTATTAGGAATGCTTCTTTTCTACCTTGTCGAACGTTATATTCCTATACATCTGTACAATCACGGTGAAATAAATGGACAGCGGATTTGATGCATTCATGAAAAAAGTGATCAGGTGCAATTTAATACAGTAAAAACATTAGAAGAATTTAAAAATACCGTTATATAATAATATATTGGAAATATTGGAATGGATTGGAAATACCCAATCTATTAAAAATAGATTAAAAAAGAATATAAATTTCTATTTCACTCCAGTTTGTTGCAATTCAGACAGAACATTTTTATTTCGCATAAAGATCCGCTGTCTAGAAATAAATTATGTTTCGCCGAAGACGGTAACCACATTGGACACGTTTTTACACGGGACCGATCAAAGTTCTAACTTTCAATTTCATTGCTATTAGTTTGAACGAGCTACAAACAACTAGAAACGTTGGCGAAGCTAGCTTTTTTAGCACACGCCGATTTGTTCGTTTTTCTTCTTTTTTTTAATAGTACAATGACTCATGCACGTTCTGCGATGCACTTACTGTTATGCTTCGAAGTATATCGATGTTATTTATTTCGGAAACGAATCGGTACGTTCGCATCTGTTAGAAAGAATAACGAACTGTATGCAGTCGTCTCCTTTGGGGGATGATTCGACAAGCCAAAATAAAACAAATGTCGAAACTGAGAGTGAATCGTGGCGGAAGCTCTCTCTCCAAATTATTAACAATCACAAATCTGCCGATGGCGATGCGCAAGCCAGGTAAACGCGTTGCGCCAGAGATAAACATCTATTTTGCACTTTTTACTATTTAGAAATATCGCATACAAACCGTTACACGACATTAAACCTGCCTATTGACCAGAATACATACACTTGAAAATATTTCGATTAACCTTCTCCCTGTGTATGGGGTGAAAATGCACCCTTGGCTGACAAAAACGGAAATAAAAAGTTGACGAATGGAAAATTTCCAAAAATTTTCGGTAAATATTACGTTAAGGAGAACCAACCCGGATGACCTTGACCTTGACATATGTTGTCAAGGACAACATTCTGAGTAACCGTCAAGAAGTTTTAGCCGGCGCTCGTTGTTTATTATACAGTTATAAACAAAAGAAGTTTTCAAAATATAGCAGTTATTTTAAGTAATGAAGGCTAGAACAATATACTGTATTGACATATGTTATCAAGGTCACCTTTCTAAGTAACCTTCAAGAGGTTTTAGCCGTCCCTCGTTGTTTATTAAAATGTTACGAGCAAAAGAAGTTCTGATAATTATTTAGACAGAGGCACTCCTCTCCGATTTTGATGAAATTTAAATATGTTATAGATTTCGAACATTTTGAACAACTTTTTCCTTTTTCCTTGTGCTGCCATCTAGCGGTTCTGCTCGGTAAGCGGCGCTGCGATCGTCACTACAAACCAATATGGCGGCGCCCTTTCCTGTCAGAAACACTGAATAATGAACAACTTTAAGCAGGCATAAGTTCTGAACCATTGATCCTATAGGATCGAAATTTCGACTGCAACCGCCCGAGGTACAAATCTACTGGATTACATACCAAATACATCATAATTTATAGGAGAAAGCCACAAATTTTGAGTCCGGTAAAATAATGAGCATCCTATATATGTATGACCCGAGTGAGACCCTGTTTTCTTTATGATCTCCACAACGTGTTTACAGAAACAGTAAACTGACGCCACTCTGCGCCGAAGTAGGCTTACATTACCTCGGAGTGTACGAATACGGAAAATTCATTTCAGTACTAGCAATAGTTTTTTGCAATTATCTCGAAAACTGAGTCCGAGCGCCGGGTAGATGTGTAGAGAAAAGTTGTTCAGAATGTTGTCCTTCACAACATATGTCAAGATCAAGGTCATCAGAGATGCCTCCCCTTAACGTAATATTTACCAAATTTTCTAGCGATGTTGTCTATGATAGGTTACAAATATTTTAAGTACTGTACACTTATTTTTTAACCCTTAGCACACGAGTGGTGACTTTAAAGTCACCATTAAAAATCGCTATACCATTGTTTAAAATATTGTTTAGATTATTAAATATGTTGATATCTAATCAATTACTAAACATTTAAGTATTGTATGAGGTGTTACATCAATTTCATATCTATAAAAAGGAAGAAATCATATAGAATGGAATTATTCTAGGTAGGAAGAAATGTTTCATTTTTGAGTTAAAATCGCTCCGACTGCAAAGGGTTAAAAATCAATAAAATATCAAGGATAAGAATAAAGATTAGAAGGATTAGAATGAAGTTACATAATAACAAACGGTAGCAAAGCCACCGCTACACGAATTTAGATTAAAAGAAACGTTGAAAGAAAATGGAATGCAAACCAGCAACGTAGCATAATCAATAGACAGCGGATTTTTATGCATTTATGAAGAAATTGGTTGTGTGAAATATAAAAAGTAAAAGATTTTAAAAATTCAAAAATGTTGTAATGTTGCTTTTAATGTAACAAAATCGTTAAGGGATGAAATCAATTTGTATGTTATTCCTGCTTCTCACAATCAATGCAAAACATTTTTATTTTGCATAAAGATCCGCAGTCTAATAATCGCATTCCAACAAAAATAATATTTGACATTCGAGTGTTCTTGAAGACTACTAATTTCGTTAAATTCTACTTCATTATTCGATAAAATTTTCTCATTCGGAAGTATGAGTTTGCCAGAGCTTTCTTTGCAATCGCGGATGAATTGAGATCAATAGACTGCAAAACAGAAAAGCATTTAAAGAATTTCGAAATACTGTTACATTGTTTTCAACTCTAGAAATTATTAAGGAAAAAAATACATATCTGTAATATAAAATTTATAAAGACAATTTTTATATTGCATCAAAATTCGCAGTCTAGTAATTAAAGTTTATTTTACCGAACTACATCAGTCGAGGGCACAGAGTCTGTGGAAATTTGAAAATTTAAGGACGATAGTATAATTTGTTGTGGTTACTTACAAACAAGAGGCTACTTATTTAGGACAAAGTAGACATATTGAAAAAAGCATACACTTCATATTCGAAAACTATTATTGTCGAACGTTAGCGAATTAGAAGGTTTAATGTTATAACGATCTGAGCGACAATTTGATAAAACACTATAATAACTTTTAATACGAATCATCCGCCAAAAGGATAGCCACATATAATAGAAGATCATTAAAAGGTGATTGGGTAAAACGCTATATATGATCTTTGGGAAAATATTGAATGGAACGTACCACCAACTTTTTGCTACTTTTAGGATAAATGATTTAATTTCTTCAAACACACAGAAACAATGAAAACATTTTTCTGTTCCGCCGAATTCTAAAATTGACAATTTTTACCGTTTTTACGTAGCGAATATAACAAGAATTGAAATGTTCCTAGAAAACAATGGCATACAGAGGGAAAATACTCTTACTGCGATATTTTATATTTCCGTGACACATATCATCGTCTCAATTATTAATTTTCTTTTTAACTAATTACGATACTAATTGTATTAATTAGTTGATATACGAGTTATAAGTTTGTTATGTTTTGAAGATAAAATTTTGTTTCATGGAGCAACTGTAATTGATACAAGCACGACGTGCAAAACAACAACTATTTTACTTACGTTTTAAGATGTTGAACTACTTCTATATTTTCAATGTATCGAGTTTATAATACTAAACAAATTTCTGACTACCACGCAATAAGAATACCCTAATGTATGTATATACCTTCGTTTACATTTGAAATTCACGAGAAGGAAATTGCTTGAAATCGATCACCTTGCTACTGTGACCTCATTTTTCGAAGTATTATACACGAAGTGTCCATTTTATCTATTTTTGTAATGTCAATACAATTCGTTTTATTGATATCACCGCACATTACTTCTACAGTTATAACGTCATTGAACAAATATTAACTCTTTGCTAAGAAAGACATTGCTAAGACGTTTGTATTTTGTTTCTCGTGGAACTATACAACGAATATCTTGTTTTGCATACACTCAGGGCCGCAGTAAGGAAAACTTGCGCCTGGGACCAAAATTATAATTTGCGACCTCTATACCAAAAAAGAAATACGAATTTTTTATCAGATATTTATTCGCCATAAAAGTCATCTAAAAATCACAAGCAAGGTTAACCCTTTGCACTCCTTTGTCGAATGTGACTCGACATTAGAGAAAGGAAAATGTAAATACAACGAGTTTTCATATGTATGTGGTTCTTCCTTTGTTTATTTATAATTGTCTTATTTTTTAGTTAAAAGCAAATATAAATTACAACGAAATTTGAGTTTTAAAATAAGTAACAGTCAAGGAACTGTCCTTTGAAGTAAATTTTAAATAAAACGTACGGAATTGTTGGCAACAAAGTTAAAATATAATTCGGAGTGCAAAGGATTAACCAACAATGAAAATTAAAAAGGTAATAACTAGACTGCGGATCTTTCTGAAAAATGAAAATTGTGTGCATCGATTGCAAGCAATAGAAACCAAAGTGATCGTTATTTCTTCCCTTAATGATTTTAATAGAGAAGAAATCATATAATATTGACATTTTCAATTTTTAAAATTCTCTTCTACTCAATTTTGCTATAAATGCATAAAGATCCGCTGTCTAGTAATAATAAATATCGGCGCCATCAGCGCCCCTTTCCTTAATGCTCCCGGGGCCGTCACCCCCTCCGCGCCCCTTTTACTGCGGCCCTGTATACACTTGCACGAAATTCTTTTCTAATCAAATTAATCGAGACCAAAATCAGACTTGCAGGCAACAGACACAGAAAACTGAAAATTCGCTGCGACGCGACGGTAAGGGACTTTGTTTAATACATATAGGTTCTGCACTCCAAATTCACCCTTTTGCAAGACAACTTGAACCTTATGCAAAACAATTTCATCTTTTTGTAGATCAATTTCACCCTTTTGCAAATAAATTTCAACCATTAAAAATATTTAAAATTACTTATTTATTTATTTAGACACGCGTAAGCGCTGTCATCACTGCGAGGTAAACTTCTATAAATAAATATGTACTTTCATTTTCAAAATCTATTAATCAGAAAATGGCTACAATGAATATACATATCTACACCTAGTTTTCATACGTTACAAAGTTAATGAATTGGTAATTACTTTTAAAAAAGTATTTGAAGTATTTGATCTTTGCTATAAATAAAATGTTGAATTTCTTAACAATTAATTTACATTTGATTTGATTTTTACGAAAACTTACTTAAAAATACTATATTTGTAAATGGTTGAAATTGATTTGCAAAAGGGTGTATTCGATTTACAAAAGGATGAATTTGGAGTGCAGAAAACCTGTAACCTTTCTCGATCAGACATGGCCGAGTGTTCGCGCAGGAAGGGGAACATTGAAAGACGAACTGTTCTGTAGGCACTAAAGACAGGGTAACAAATCATATCGCAGTATGCTTTGGATAGTTATCGTTATCGTAATGTACACCTAGGAGCCTTACTGTTTGGCGCGAGTAGGTATATGTGCTGTGTACATTTTCTTTTACCTGAAAAAGAATAAGGCAGAATTCTAGGTCACTATTTTGCATACTTGTATATACCAATTATTATCAATGGAGGGGTGAGAACCTTCTTGTCGATTAAATAAGTTCTAGCAAATCTGTTCGTGTCGGTCGACTTTCTTTCCATTATTTCTGCTCTGAAACGAAATTCGGAAATTGACTGGCCGACGACGATACGGCAAAGTCGTTCATTTCGTCATGTAACGTTGCAATAACAAATAAACCGAACTGTCTCTGAACAAAAACGACATCATCGTTTCGCATACGACTCGAAACTTCAATCACGTTCTCATTATTCTGCGTGCCAAGTACTTCGAAGCAACAATGTTTACAATCTCGTAACAAAGCGCCTACACTATATTCCAATGCATGTACAATCCGGTAATATTGTCGAACTTAATGGTAAGAAGACATACTTGAACTTTTTACTCGTGGATAAGTCGGGTGCAAAGCTTATGTATTGTATTATACATACATTATATTCTCTATTTACAAGAACGTTCTACACGCGTGTAGGATGATCCATGAACATTAATTGCCATTTCAAAGTATCCATAACAATTCAGGTTTATTAACAATTCGGTACATACATACGAACAATGTTTAAATTCTTCTCAAAAAACAGAGCAGCAAGTTTGTATCAAGCTTGGGCGTTATCGAAATAAATTATTTAAAAAATAGTCGCCATGATAATATATTATCTTATTTGACTTTCATGCTATAATAATATGTTAGTTAAATTGAACAGCCAAATTTTTTCAAAATTATTTCATTATGTGAACTTCAAATAGTTTAGCACATATGATCAATATGTTTGAGTTCTTCTCGTTCAAATTCTAAATTGCCTACGAAAATATCGGAAATCTTTCAAAATACAGAGCAGCAAGTTTGTATCAGGCTTGGGCACTATCGAAATAAATTATTTAAAAAATAATCGCCATGATAATATATTATCTTATTTGACTTTCATGCTATAATAATAATATGTTAGTTAAATTGAACAGGCAAATTTTTTCAAAATTATTTCATTATGTGAACTTCAAATAATATTCCATTCATTCTTTTATTTGAACAAATACTTCGTACTCTCCAAAATTCTATTTATTTCCTGTACCAAAGAACTAAATTTAATAATTAATTTAGTTACTTCGATAACCTCTTCTTGAGGTGAAATTATTTATTACTTTATCTGAACAATGTGATTGAAATAAAAAATTATTCAAATGAAATATTACTTGAATCAACAGTTAAACTACAAAACTTAGCATATTTAAATTTAATAATTAATTTAGTTACTTCGATGACCTCTTCTTGAGGTGAAATCATTTATTACTTTATCTGAACAATGTGATTGAAATAAAAAATTATTCAAATTAAATATTACTTGAATCAAGTCAAATGAAAATACATTTTTTTATGGTAATTATAAGATACAAATAGTAAATTATTTAAAGTAATTAATTATTTCAAACGATTATTTGTTAACTTGTTGAATATTAAATGTACTTAACCCTGGTTTGTATAGACTATAGACTGAGTTAATAAAAACATTACATCAGATTCTCTCGATCACTATTGGAAATAAAAGGAAATGACTGAACATGCTGCTGTGTTTATTCAATGAAGGTCAGTCAAGGTCACCGATGTTTTTTCACATCATTTTATTCGCAAGATATATCTGGTTCAGATCTTCTAAAAGAACAACGGTATGCACAGAAATATATGTACACAGAGTGATATTTACAAACGCAATGAAGTAGTTATATTATTCATTATACAGGGTGGCGCATTCAAATGATAACACCTAAATATTCCTGTCGTTAATGATTTTATGGCAAAAGTGCTCAAGATCAAATCGTAATACTTTAGAGGGCACAAGCAGCCGTGAGGTTAGTTTTTCAAGATAATTTTTCCAGAGATTTTAAGGATGTTAGAATTTTTTACACGAAATAATTTACATTTTTTGAATGTGTAAACAAGCGAGATTATCAGCCTGTATAATCACACGGTATCGATCATTGTATCTCGAGATATTTATATCTATTTTTCGTAACATTATTAAACTGTTATTGCTGCATTGATTCGCCATGAAACGTATGTTTATGTTATAATACACGTGACTGAACATCATTAGCTCTATTAATAGTTCCGTCTTCAGAGTTCTTACTGATGTCCTTGAAATCTTTGAAAATGTGACCTTGAAAAAATAAACTTACCGCTGCATGTGCTCCCTAAAATATTACAACTTTATCCCCTGAACACATTTTTCATAAAATCATTAATTATATTTACTTGTTCCCATTTAAATGCCCCACCCTGTATGGTCCAGTTGAATACATGCTTCGACATAATAGATAGAATTGAACAATTAATTATAATATATAAATTAACAAAACACGTTCTAAATTCCTTTATGCACTTTATACAATTTGTCAAATTAAACGTTAACCACTTAAATGTTTCTATCAGTTATGATAATACAAAAAATGTCTGCTTCAATGATAATGTTTTCGAAATTTCCAAGATCACCGATATCATTTATGTCCTACTATTTTGTATAATTTATTTTCTTATACTTTGTCGTAAATATTTGAATATGTTCACAAATGTATGATTATATTTCATTTAATTTGAAGTTTATATTCATCGAAGATTTTTCATCTTCCTTATTTCAGATTCCTTTTACGGTGATACAAGATTACCGATTTATATCGAATTGTTTACAGGATGTAAACAATTTTTCTATTTTGTAATTTTTATTTGTTTCTGATACCCAGTAAAATGATTTAATTATTTATTTGCTAAATAAATGTATTTCGCAATGTAAATAGTTTTTCATAATTTTGCCAATTTGTGAATAAAGGAAAAAGAACAATAGTCGAATTCAATAATAATTGTTTCACGTCATAATTTATGATGTTATTTTAAAATTTTAAACTGTCGAATTTATTCGAAACCTCATTGCCTCTTATGGATACCTTGTCATGAAAGGAAATGTTTCAATCTGCTTAAGGAATCATATTTTTCAAAATACATTGATCGACACTGTATTTTCGAATGTAACAGTAACATGTTGAAACCATTGAATAATGTAATACAACTCTTGAAGTGAACTAAAAATAACAGTTTTATTTCCATACCCAAGGGAGTATTATTACATAATAGAAGATAATTGTGCTATTAAATACGATTTACAATATATTAAAAATCACTTGAAAATATAACAGTAACCCTAATCGTAAACATTTCAACTAAATGAAATTCTTGTAGGGAGTCATCCAATACATCGGCGGATCGTTAATTTTGGGGCCCTGAATTAATCGAATTAACTCGAGCACCCAAAATTTTTGTATAATTCATTTTACCTTAACTTTTTAACCTCTTGCCGTATCATTTTCTTTACAGTTACAATGATTAAAACGTCTTTATCTTTATTTTCTTCACAGTTACAGTGATTAAAACATCTTTATTCCCAGAAATGTCGTAGAAGAGAAAAGAAAATTTATATTCTTTCTATGGCTACATTTATTTTATTGCTTGAATATTGATTACAAACGAGAATCGAATTTTATTTCATTTAAAAGGGAACATTCTTATTTGTTAGACTTTGTTTCAAATCTTCATGACGAGTGTGACTCGTAAAAATACGGTAGGAGGTTAGTAAAGTAGCCTATACAACTGCAATGCAAACTAAACATTCACTATTAAAAAATCATTCGAGAAAGTAGTAAAAGTGGTTGACTTCGTACCAAATCTTTCGACTGGAAAATTGCAAACGAAAATAAAATGTTAGCTTCATGGATCATCCTACTCTAAACAACATATTTACAAAAGCAGGGCAACGGAACAGAAGTTACTCGAAAAGGTCGCGTATACCTACATGCGCAAAAGATGAAGATTCTTGTGTATATATATAAATATATATAAATGTGTATAAATTATTCTTGATTTACGAAACGGTCACATGCAGCAGCGGCGATAGTTTTGAACGCTTGACAAAAGCTAAAACTTACAATACATATAACCGAAGAGTATTATGTTGAGACGTACAATTATAAAAAGGTTTGTATAAAGGATTTACGAGGAATACTAATTAGTATAAATAATTACTATCAGTAACTAGATTGAATGTTTGTAATAAATCTAAAGAAGCCAAAATGAATTGTTAAACATAGAATCTTACTCATAGGTGTATGCATAATCAGTTTCCGGTAGCCGCTCTATTTTCGCGTTGACATTTACCGTTTAGCATTAAGATCTTTTCAACCACTTTGCATCGTTTCACTACTTGAGCCTTGTTGATTCGATTACTCTTTGTTTCACGTTCATTTCATCGTAAAGACTCTACAGTGGCAGTAAATGAGGGAAATACGCTAACGATTTCCAAATCGACTTAGAGAGTGACTATTTTAAAACGACAAAAAATTAGTAGATGAGTGGGACAAAAGACATTTTAGAAATGTAATAATTATTCAAAATCATAAATACTGTTTACATATCATAGTGAAATGGAATTTCGATACGAGTATACCCCAGTGATCACTGTTATTTACAGCATTTGCGTGTCTTTCGTCTTTCTATTTCTAAACGACGCGACTACGCCATTCGAAGAAAAACACTATGTATAGAAACATTTTATCTTGCGTACTACATATTGTACTGTATATCGACTAAAACGAGAGTAAATCATAAATCGCGCGCAATGAAAATGTATTCTTCTTATTTGTATAAATCTCAAAGGTTCTTTTCGTTATCGTTAACCGTTAAAGAAAGAAAGAAAGAAAGAAAGAAAGAAATGGAAACCGTTCGGGTATAGTTGTAAGCGTCCGAAGTGATTTATTAATTTTCGCGAAGATCATTGTATAGAAAAAACCAATGCGATTCGGTGAAGAGAATGGTTCTGTAAGATATGACAAGATTTAGTAGGATATAATATTGTAAAAGTATCTGAACACCATTTATGAGTAAGACCATAATTGACCGATATAATAATATAATAAAGACATATCATAAAGTATTAGTTTAATTGCCTGACATTGTAGAATTTCTATGTAAATATGTTGCGTGCAACTTGGGCCAGCGTTCTGGAAGAGTGGAAAGTTCTGTCGAGTAATTGTTTTGAGGTAGTTAGACGGCTCGCCAAGTAATTAGCAAATTGTGGTTTCATTCGGACAAGGCTTTCATTATTTCTATTTGTCGTAAAAGTTGTCACGAATTTGTATATAATCACGCGTAACTATGTTTGTAAATTGTTATGTAATAATTAATGCACTAGTTAAACTTTATTCGCTTTTTCGATCTACGATGTACGTCTACGAAATGACAACGCTATCTCGCCGACACATTATTCGTGTCGTTTCATAACATAGAGATTTTTACCGTGTACGATAGTTTTTAGGTATTCTCATTTCAAAGTTGACCGATGCACAGTGCGATATTTTGGCAATCTAGTGCAACTAAATTATTGCTCCAATGGAAGAAGAAATTAGTTCATTTGATATAGTTACTAATAAAAAAACATTGGCTATACTTATTTTATCATAGTTCAGCGATCTCTTGATCTAAGAAAAATCTTCGGATCCGTGCTGTTTCTTAAATCGTGTAGTTCTACTATTTCTTAGTAACCGCGTGTCGCCAATTCAACCACTAAATACAGGTCAAATTATATCGTGTTTAGTGTCATTTTAATCAGAAAAATTCCACAAATAAGTTGGTGAAAGTTCCATACAAAAATAATGAAAAATAAAGAACTTCTGTAATTGGATGAGTAGTGCGACCGAAGCAGCTCGAGCTTCTCGTATGCCCCGCATTAGAAAAGATGTCCGTTTTTCTTAGATCAAAACTTTACTGCATTCAGACAAATATATAACACAGGTTTTTGCAAATTGATTCTAGATTAATGTTAAGCCAACTAATAAGAACGATTAACAGAGTGCGGATTTTATGCGTTTACGACACACTCACATACATCAAATCTAGAACAGCCAAAATATTTAAAGAATCTAATAATTCTATTGTACTATGTTCAACTTGCTAAAAATATTAAGAAAAAGAAATATCTATAACAGACAATTTCTATTTTGCAAGAAAATCCGCAATCTAATATTATTAATATGTTAAATATTTGTGTATAAATTTTTATTGAAAACGGTTTCGAACATTTTATTATGAGGGTCTAAAGTGTTAACAGGAATTTTCTCACACGTAATAAATAATAAAGACAATAATACGTTGATACAAATAATGCTGGTACAGGGCACTTGTTAAAAAACCTCAAACAATTTCAATGTTTTTTTATGATTCACATTATATAGTTCGCGAGACCACTCGATCTTGTTAGAAATTGTGAATTCCTGCTTTAACCTATTATGTAAATTTTTAAACTTATTGTTCTTCAAATAGTGCATATGTTCCATACAAAACATTGCATTCCATTATTAATTTATAATATTATTCTGTTAGAATTCCGTTTTGATAGATTGCTGAAACGTCACATTGCGTCATGGTGCAAAAGCCACTTCAAATGATTAATGCCTGTAGATTATGAATAGACGTAGGTGATACCAAAGAGCCACTTTTGTGAAGTTAACAGTTTCTTAAGAACAAATGTATCATGAAAAGAAAACAATGTTCTGAGGCACGCCAAATTGCGCGCAATATAAAACAATGACAAAGGAAAAAAAATTTCCTCCATATTGTACATATCATGTGCCATAACTTATTTACCATACTTTGTGTCCAACTTTGTTCCAAGTACCTATTCAACTATAAATATTATAGTATAATAAAGTAAACCTTGATGTTATTGATAAATTTGTCTTTCCATTACATCCTTTAATTCCTCCGAAAAAATAATCTGAAGTTTACTTATTTGTTTGTTTATACTTGTGTGCGCAAGTTTAACACAGGAGCCGAATGAACACCTATATAATTTATAAATTAACCCTTAGCACTCGAATGCTGACTCAGAGTCACCGAAAATCACTGTACCATTATTCAAAATATTGTTTACATTATGAAATATGTTGGTATTTAATCAAGTACTAAACATTTAAGTATTGCATGAGGTGTTATATCAATTTTATACTCGTACAAAGAAAAAAATTAATATACATACAATGGAATTATTCTAGATCGGAAAAGGTGTTTAATTTTCGAGTTAACCCCTTGCCTTACAATATCGTGTCTGACTCGAACAGATTCTGATAAAAATGTATGTTAATCATTTCCTTTAAACCGAAATAAAATTCTGGTTTAGTTTTCTTAATATACAGCTAATGAAGAACATTTTTAGGAAATTACAATCTACAAAAAAGTTCTAATCCCTGATACCGTAAATTAAGTCGTAGGGCAAGGGGTTCAAATAGCTCCGAGTGCAAAGAGTTAAAAAGGGTAAACTTTACTTCACCGGACTCAAAATATGTGCCTTTCTTCTATAAATTATGATATGTTTGGTATGTAATTCGGTAGATTTGTACCCTGGACGGCTGCAGTCGAAGTTTCGATCCTGTAGGATCAATGGTTCAGGACTTATGCTTGCCTAATGTTGTTCATTATTCAGTGTTTCTGACAGGTAGTGACGATCGCGCGCCGCTTACCGAGCAGAACCGGTAGATGGCAGCACAGGCGCACAGTAATTTCGCTAACCTAGAGAAAATATCTCAGAAAATGTTTGAGAAGAAATATTGTGGAAAACATTTACAAAAACCTAACACAGACTTAACCCAAACCTAACCCGGACCAGGTAAAACGCAACATCGTTGCCATGTCTTCCAAAATTCAAACAACAATCGCAATACTCGCTCTATATTATCAGCATTAATGAATTCCCGTGCTGCTATCTAGCGGCTCTGCTCGGCAAGCGGCGCGCGATCGTCACTACAAACCAATATGGCGGCGCCCTTACCCGTCAAAAACACTTAATAATGAACACCTTTAAGCAAGCATAAGTCCTAAACCATTGATCCTGCAGGATCGAAACTTCGACTGCATGCGTCCGGAATAAGAATCTACTGGATTACATACCAAATACATCATAATTTATAGGCGAAAGGCACAAATTTTGAGTCCGGTAGAGTAAAGAGGAGCCGTTATAAACTTTAAAACTGGCTATTTTGATCTGTCCAGTGTCGCCAGATTAGGGGAGGGAGCACGGAATGAGGTGGGGGGAGTTATCCTCTGTTAATCTCTTATCATGTGTCTCTCTCGTCACGTGTTCATTCTGTAGTTTCCTCTTTGAATTAAACATTTTATTTGTACAGCAGTTGTATTTAGTTCAGTCAGAATATTTTATAATCATTAGTTTTATTGAAACTCGTCACGTGATCGGGCCGCGGCGGAAGCATGGGGAATGGCGTCGTAGAAGGAGAAGGTAGAGTGGGGACACAAGTCTTGGTCTGGCGACACTGGATCCGTCTGGCAATTCTAGTGTACATTCTGCAGTTTCCTCTTTGAATTAAACATTTAATTTGTACAGCAGTTGTATTTAGTTCAGCCAAAATATTTTAGATGTTTTATGTAGACTGATACTGATTCGGTAGGTTTAAAAGATTCATGGAAATCTCTTAATGTGCAAAAGGTCACTATAATGGATTTTCCACACACCAGTCCCTCTGAAATTAAATTCTTATGCAGCTATTACACGTTTAATTCTTCCGTGCTAACTTTATTGAAGAAAATGGTGTCGATACTAATACAACGTAAATTTCTTAATATTGTATTATGCACAAAAAGAATTTGTTTGTTTAGAGAGATCTGAATAATTTATCATTCGAAAGTACTTTCCAAATCGAATGATCAGTATTCCACAATGTTTCTAAATTCAGTAAAAAGCAGCAGTACTAAGTATTCATTTTAAATATATTTCGCATAGCTGAAATGTTTATTTATCAAAAAATGTAAATATTAGTTACAATTATTTGTCAAATATTTGATGTACTACAAGTAAATATATATAATAAATGAAAGTTAAGTGTATTACATTCAATAAAAATTGGCTGATACCTATTTCCACAACCTCTCCACTTAATTTTGTCTGCGACTGTAGATTGCTGATCACAGCAGCCGACCATGAATTTTGGGGCCCTAGGCTAACGCTGTTTGGGGGCCTACCCGCCTACCTAATTAAACTAAATTAACTCAAATACCAAAAATTTTTGTATTTCTTCTTAAGTTTTTAATTTAAATTGGTTTTATTTTTATTATGTTTCTGGCCGCGAAAGGGGCTCTTTGACTAAAGGGGGGCTATGGACTACAGCCCACAAAACTCACCCGCCATTGGCTGATCGTAACCATGCGATTATCAGGCTGCGGAAATTTTTGCGAATTCTATATGTTTTAAATATGAAAAATATATGCAAAATATACGCAAAGTATATGCAAAACACATACGTAATACATAAACAAAATTGATTGAACATAGTACACTATTATACAATAATAATAATAAACAATAAACAACAATTTTTTCTGTTTTGAATGCGATAGGAGCATATTTATGCTTTTTTTTAATCCACAGCTAGTAGGGACATTATTAGCAATTAAATTTTTGAATTAGATATCACGATAAGATTATTGTTTCTTATATCGTTGCGGTAACTGACAGAATAGAAAAATTAGCTTTAATAAATGCTAAATTATCAGTAAGAACTTTATTTTTTATAGTTTCTTAGACTGAGATTAAGTTGCTACAGTTCACATGTTTGGAACGATTCTTTTAAACATATGTCAATGCATACATACGTATAATATTGCATATATATGTACATATACATGCATATATATGTAGAAATAAAAAATTTGCATAAACATCCGAAATCAAGTGATTATCTAACACAAGTGTCTACGAATTTATAATATTCTGCAATAATAATTAAGTTTGTTGGGGAGTGGACGGTATTTATGAACAATTTATGTAAATTTAAAAATTTATGAATAATTTAGCATGTAAAAATAACTCACACCCCCCAAACTGGTTTAACGGAGTTTTACCCCTTGCCCTACGATTTATTTTACAGTTTCAGTGACTATATGTTTAATCATAATAATATTATTATGTATAGTTACATGTTTTTGTGGATAATTATTTTTAAGAGTTTTTTATTATTCATGCACACTTTAGTTTAGAGTATTTTTTCAGTCGGACAATTTTTCACTAAAAAAATTATATTTCTGTCATTAATACGATTAAATTGGATACAGCAGTGAAGTCCTTCAGAAGTCCGTCAGAAGTTCTTCAAGGATGCTAGCAAGTTATCGAGGAAAAGTAAGTTGATTACTTCAATCTTATAATCACACACACACACACACATTGGTGATGTGTTAATAAATAATACTGCATTCAAAATTCATCTAATCTATATGCGATGTCTGTTTATCAAACTATCCTAAAATAAATACAAATTGAATGAACAATATATAAAATCTCCTTATATCAAGAATCTCATCTTTTTTCTTACGAGAAACACTGTTGGCCTACTGTTTTCCCTATAAACAATAAACAGCAAAAAAAATTAGCAAAGAGCAAATTATCAAAAATAAAAACATTTTCCACGAAAAGGTGCATCTTTGAGTTGCATTTTCAATATTTTATACAATGTGGTGGCACACCGAAAAAATTCTTATTTCAACAAAAAGGTTTATTCACTGATCATGCACATCCAAAATTCAATTATGACAACTAAACTCTATTATCAGCATGTTTCCACAGAAAACCAATGAAAACAATTCGAAATTACTGTCAGATCGAAAAGCAAATTTCGTTAGAACGTAATGTGTAGCCATTGAATTGATATTGATGTGTAACTGCATACTGAAATCGAGTTTAAATGTTACTGTCTTCGCTGGTATGTCCAGTGATCCACATATGTGCCTGAGTATTATGTTTACATGAACAAACAAGTTCAATGTGCGCTCTACAATCACGTGCAATGTTTTTATTGAACCGAATCTAGACGCAACTACATTGCGTGTCGTATCCCTATCAAGTTTTGTGCGGAATTATAAATTTATGACACGAACACGAACACACTGTTAAAGAGATTATTTATCCAAATCAAAAAATGGCACTTCAATGCACGCTTCTCATAAAATGGATAACATTATCGCCACGACACGTGATCGTTATCAAGAAACTTCATGAGTCAACTAACGATGGTAAAAAGTATCCAATTAATACCACCGCATTAATTAGGTTAATACAATTTTCTATGTTCGACCGAAATTATTTATTATTCATAATGAACATAATCATTTGTAACGACCGAAAGTCTTGACTTACACATATAATACATATATACATTCAATTCTTTAATTTCTATCAGTATTCAAATAATTTATCAAATACAAATTTTGCTAAAAATAAATATAAAAGTAATGAAAATTTATTGCTGAAATAAGAACTTTTAATAATATATTATTATACTTCTTAAATTATAAAATAATGTACAATCCGACACATTTTGTACCCGGTACGGATAGAATTAACTATAAATCAGTTAATTTAACGATAATTAATCAACTACGCAATACCCACACACTGAATTCTACAATTTGATCAATTTCTTACACTCTTCCTGTCTTTAGTCCTTAGCACTCGAGTGGTGCCGCAGAGGAAGAGTCACCACTAAAAATTGCTGTACCATTATTCGAAGTATTTTTTATATTATTAAATGTGCCGGTATTTAGTCAATTATACCAAAAATTTGGGTATTGTATGAAGTATTATACCAATTTCGTATCCATAAAATTTGAAAAATCATAAAGAATAGAAATATTTTAGGTCGGAAGAAATGTTTCATTTTCGTTTTAAAATAGCTCCGAGTGCAAAGGGTTAAAATAGAAACGCTGCTACAATTAACAAAACACAAATTCATGCATGACACATATAACTTAATAACACATCTAGGGTGTAAAGAAATTATATATCCTCAATTTGCCTAAATTGATGTAAGAAAGCTGCCGGAAAATTTATTTCCAGATCAAAAGATCAACAATTTTTTTTAAAAAAAGGATAAAAAGTGCAAAAAAAGCATGGATTAAAAGTCAACCGTTCTCTTAAAAAATTATGATCAAGTTTTTTCATTATCAAACTGATTTCATTTATATATATTATGTTTCAGTTATTTATACATATATTGTACATAATAAAATAATTTCCAACGGGTTCATCAATAGCTCGCTATACATATAAACTCTGTCTGACTGAGAAATTAAAATATAAATAAAAATTGACCTTTTGAACTTGAAATTAATTTTCCGGCAACTTACGTACATCAATTTCCAGCAAACCGAGGGTGCATAATTTCTTTACATTCTGGATGTATTATTAAGAGGTACACTCGTTTCCAGGATTGCGAGGATGCAAAATGCGCATTCTCATTTCTCGATAATGCAAAGATGGGTTTTTCAGTAGTCAAAAGCGCTAGATAAAAGATCAATCTAGGCCGCGATCGCCCTCAAAATTCCAATTTTTATGTTTACGAGGGGTAACTT
The DNA here is from genome assembly GCA_028455805.1 of Lasioglossum figueresi. NCBI lineage: Eukaryota > Metazoa > Arthropoda > Insecta > Hymenoptera > Halictidae > Lasioglossum > Lasioglossum figueresi. Next base: position 15,285,168 of record CM052190.1, on the reverse strand, counting down.
GCATTATTCGGAAGCATAAAGCTGCGCATGTAGCTATTTTCATAAAGCTGTGACAGCTACACTACCGCTCATAGAGGTATGGACACTTGAGAATTAAGAAGAAAAATAAGAACTGAAAATCTTTAGCGCAAAATAATTTCATTTCTAATTACTTTTTCATTCTATAAGTACAAAATTAACGGTTACGCATAAATAATTAAACAATATTTAAACAGAAATAAATTAATAACTTTTAAATCTAAATGTTCTTTTCGTCGAAAAATTCAACTGTGACATTTATTGCAATTTTCGTTAATCGTGGCATTCGTCGCATTAATTTTTTTATTATTTCTTGTATTCTGGTATTAGTTCTTGTACAAGAGTGGTAGCTAGGTTTCAGAATTGGGGCACTTCTTCCTGACGCGTACAAAAATTTATGTATATTACTATATTTATGTATGTATACTATGTTACGAGCCAGGGCTGCGAGCAGCACGAGTGGTCGGCGAAGGGTTGTTACCCTGGGAATATGGCATCAATTTGTTAGTTAAAGTACGCGGACGGACCCAATGCGAGATTGGGGAACCGCTAGGATTATAAACAGCGAGGACGAACCAGACGCGAAGTCAGAAAACCTCTAGGAATGGAGTCAAACGCAGACGAACTTGATGCGTAATCAGGGAGCTGCTAGGAACGTGAAACTTTGTGAACGAACCCAATGCGATATTGGGGAGTTATTAGGAAGAAAGCGCGGACGAACCTGATGCGTAATCAGAGAGCTGCTAGGAGGTTGTAGAACAACGCGGACGAACCCAATGCGAAATTGGG
>CM052190.1:15270584-15284261 GCA_028455805.1 Lasioglossum figueresi | reverse complement strand
CAGGGAGTTGTTAGGATGCGGACGAACCTGATGCGTAATCAGAGAGCTGCTAGGAGGTTGTAGAACAACGCCGACGAACCCAATGCGAAATTGGGGAGCCGCTGGGAGGTTGGATGAAAACACAGACGAACCTGATGCGTAATCAGGGAGCTGTTAGGATGCGGACGAACCTGATGCTTAATGAGGGAGTTGTTAGGATGCGTACGAACCTGAAGCGTAATCAGGGAGCCGCTGAGGTTGGATGAGAGTACAGGCGAACCTGATGCGAAATCAGGGAGCTGTCAGGATGTGGACAAACCTGATGCGTAATCAGGGAGCCGCTAGGATGGTATAGTTTTGGTGAACGAACCCAATGCGAAATTATAGAGCCACTGGGTAGGATAAATCTCTGTTTGGACGATTGGAATGTCGCGAACGAACCTGATGCGTAGCAGGGAGTCGCTAGGACTGTCAGTGGGCCTCGTAACAAGTATAATTTAATAGATACAATCCGAACGGTAAGATTGTATCGTGTGGGGACGTTCAATTACGCGATTAGAATTAAGGGACGATAATTGTGGTTTTAGTAATTTGTACGAAATTATCAATAAACACGAATGTATTCTGATTATAAAGAGTATGTTACATTTGTGGAAATGTCGCGATCGAGTAAGATAGAATTGAAAGAATGGGAGGACGCGGAACAACTTCGTAATTGCCTAATAGATTTTATACCGGACTCGCGGAATCTATATGGTTAACTTTGATACGAACGGGAACATTAGCTCGTTCTCACAAATTGAATCTACGAGATGCAGCACGACACGAAACAATTCGTGACTACGGGAGTACTAGCCCCCAAGAGTAAAAATGAAAGGGTTTATATTCCCCTAGAATGAATGGGAAGCTTTGTTCATAATCTAATGTCACTTAGAGCCAGACTATTTGTCACTTCCAATTAAATTGGGCCGGAGCTCGGTCTTCGTTGAAAGGGTCAACTATGATATGTAGGGTTATCTAGGACGCTTCCTTCCGGAGACGATCTTGAAGAGATTCCCGTGAAGAAATCAATGGGAATCTGTTCTCTATCCGTGACAACTACTTAAGAAAATAAAATATTAGTGACTTATTATTTGTTAAATAAGGGATGACAATGTAAAGATATTTTATACATACGAGTTGTGAATGATTATTTTAACTTTTTAACAAAGTGTCCATATACTTCCATGAGCGGTAATACAAATCACGCCTTGTAAACGTAAAACTTGGAAATTTGGGACGACCGCGACCTGGACTAATCTTTCATCTAGCGCGTTTGGCTACTGAAAACCCCCAACTTTGCGTAATGGAGAAATGAGAAGACGCATCCCGCACCCTTGTAATCCTGGAAACGTGTCTACCCCCTTAAATGAAACCAAGCACACGCTTGCACAAAAGGAAATAATGGACTGTACGTCAAACAAAGTTTAAGGAACCCCGGTAGCAACCACCCCAAAAACTGAAGTACAAAGATCAAAAGTTCAGTCAGCAATCACAACATGCAAAGCATGAGGTCTGCAGCTGCAGTTGCGTGGAATAACCTGCTACAGTGCCAGAAGAGAACTTGAGAAGGAAAAAGCCGCGAGGGAAACGAGTTTATAGTATCTGCTGATTAATTGGTACTGCATGTAAACACCGTTCGATACCTAAGGCTTGTTTGCCTGTGTATACACAGCTCATAAGGATGGAGAAGTATATGGGGGTCGTACAATACGCGAGCGTACGCTGACACACCACACTCCTGCACTCAAGCCTGAACATGTGGCAGGCGTGCCTAACTCATGTAGCCTTTGTGTTACAAATCATGTTTACATTATCGCTACACTTGTGCGGTTCTAACCGATGCACTGTGCTCGCACTCGTTCTCAATGACCCAATAGCCTGGGGAAAACGCGCAGCCAATTTACCCTCAAGCGTAGGTTGATTAGTTTAATTTTTGGATTTGTTACGGCCTGCATAGTTTAACCCTGAATTGTCGAAGTAAAGTCTCCGAGCTTCGACAGAAATTCTTAGATCAATGATAGTATTTATCAGAGCTCAAAATAAACAAGTACCTTCTGTTTTATTTCATTTTTTAATTTTATTCGAACTTATATGTTTCGTTCGACAAAATGTCTGTTCCTGAGAAATTCTCGCGAATGAATTGAAGACTGGAATTAAAAAGGGCTATACGTGCCATTTTTCAAAAATTGTTTTTCCCACAAAAAATAATGTAAGTTTCAACGCCAATGAAATGAAATAAATAAGGCTGAAAGTTCAGCCTTTGAAAAAGAAAACATTTGCATTCGTAGAATTTTGTCATAGTGAATATTATTAGACGATATTAAGCATGTTATTAATACAGGCATGGCCAAAATTAACAATGATCTGAAAAATGTAATTTTTCCCAGTTTTAAGAACTGACATCTTTTTGTCCCGTAGTGTACTTCGAATAAAATTACGAGCTAAATTGGCTGGAATGCTTGGTTCTGGAGAATATGTGAACATTTTACCGTCTGACGAAAAATATTGGGATACGTCAAGAATCCACCTTGGTAGTTAAAGTTCAACGATCCTCGTTCTCTTAGCTCTAATAGTCATGAATAAATTTGTTGGAATTACAAGTTTTTATACACCCTTCGCCGTATAATAACGAGTCATAGTCGTGATGAACACTTCAAGCAGAATCAAATTAAATCTTACATAATCAATATGTAAGCATTGTTGAAAATTGTTTTGTAGCTGTGAAAAAAATGCCAAGGAGCTACTCTACAAGAAATGGAAAGGTAATCGAAAATGGCCATTTTCGGCCCTCCTTGAAACCAAAAATTCATGTAGATCTTAAGAATATTTATTATAGTATTTATTATAGTATGACGAGTCAACTGCGGATGTTTGTGCAATTTTCAATATTTATAGGTAAATTTTAAGAAAGTGGAATTAAATAAAATGTTATTTTCAGTGGTAATAGCTTTTATAGATCTGAAATAAATTAAAATGTTAATAAATGCTGTCATATTTACAGTCTAATATTTTTTGAAAAATTTTAGAAGCCATAATTGCGTAAAGATCCGCAGTCTAATGATGAGAGAATGTAATGAAAAATGGGTATAAAAATGTGCCAGAGATCAACTATTTTACTTTGTTGTCACTTTTCATCTTCATATTTTTTGAATACTAATTCCTCTTCAAATACATCTCAAAAGAATATCTGTTCGTAACGCGACGAAGATTGAAATGACGTAAAAAATCCAGAAATGGCTGTTGTCGGTTGTTCGCATTCCACCACCCACCATTGAACCTTCGTGGAAACGGTCTGCGCGCGCGTTTGAAATTGAATATTGTGTTTAAGCGTCCAACAAGCTCACGGCTATATTGTTGACGATCGTTGTAATGGTGCAACTGCAAACAATACACCGTCAATTAGTTACATGCATCACCTAGTGCAAATCTAATTTCGTATTAACCATCAAACTGCTTCGCAAACATTCGTCTATGACGAAACATGTTAACAGTAAGACGTAAAATGAAACGAAATATTATTAATTGTAACCAAATATGTTACAGGTGTTGGAGATCTACAGTGGGTGTACAAACTATTCGCACACCTTTTAAAAACGATTGACTTTTTCGAAATTTGACCTATAGCTTGAGTTTTTTGAAACGTTAGTAGGATTAATTTACTAGCTAATGTGTCATTAATTTGTTTTTTGATTGTTATTGTTAAATTTTTTTATTTATTTCAGATCTACAGAGACTACCACTGAAAATCAGATTTTATTTGTTTCCACTTTCTTAAAATTTGCCTACAAACATTGAAGATTGCATAAACATCCGCAGTCTAATTATAACATAGTGCTAACACACCATTGATTTTGGTTCATTAAAATTACATATTTGTAATCTTGATCTGTTGCAGCCTTTTGATTATCTAAAGTCTGAAATGGTATCCCTAAATTATGTAGAACCGAAATTTACGACTAAACAAAATAAGTCTGTTTAAAATGTATTGAGAAAGGGCAAATTGCCAAAAATAAAGACATTACCACGAAAACGCTTATCTTTGAATCGTGTCTTTAATATTTAATGTAACATGGCTGCACACCGAAAAACTATTTATACAGTAGGGTTGGCGGGACGAAGTATTTTTAAATACAAATTTTACAAAACAGAACGAACCTGTTACTGATCACTTTAACGTCAACGAATCTGGGAGAGGAAATGATGAAACTTTGCATAGAATTAGAGTAAGTCATCTGAAAAAAATATGTTTTAAAATTACACTTCGAGAAGAATGCGAAATTTACATTTATTATACAATGCGAACTCCTTTGTCTTTCTCAATTCTTCTTCCTTTCTTTATTTCTTAAATTTTCGTGCACTTCACTTTACTTTGTCTTTTATTTTTCTTACTGTCTTTTTCATTAGTTTTCGATTTAATTTTTGCCTTGTCTTTTGATTTTATCTATAATACTCGTTATCTAAAATCGTATCCTAGTTGCAATTCACACTGCAGCATTAGGGACATTCCTAGTGATTTTTGTGCCGCAGTAATGAGCGCCTCCTTGTCTTTAATGTACGTAATGCTGAGAGCTTAATTTGTTTATTAAAAAAACATGAGAAATTTCTTTTTATATTTTTATTCTATCGAAGTATGTATCTAAACAATAATAAAACTTTTCCATATGCAATTTAAAACAATAAGGTGAAGTCGGGTGAGTGCAGACTGGTTTTTGTAAAGTTGGATTTTAAACTTATGTATTTTCAGTCTGGCATGTAAATACTTAACGCTGTCGTTATCAAACGCTTTGCCCAGTTATTACTGGTGAATTAGTATTACGTAGGATCCTAATTGTTCTTGAAAATTTTCATTTTGATATTGATTGATGGATATTGTACAAAATGGCAACTACTCTACACTTCCCCCGAAAATGGGGCAAGAGCGCCATTAGAGTTAAAAATGCATTCAAACCTTGTTTCATGTGCAACGGGGCAAGCGCAGAATTATTAAGAAGCCTGCTATAACATGCTTTATTGCATTAAATTAGGAAAACACCTTTATTCTTGGACGACATCTATGTCGAATAGTTCATATTAACTTATAGCATATTAATAAATACAAGCTCGAGAAATTTCGCTCATATTATAATAAAAATAAACCAATTTATGCAAATGCCCTTTTACGAAAATACCCCACTCCACCTTATAATTGATGAAGAATATTTTTTCAAATCCTGAGATTATAAAAATATAAGGATGATTGGCAATCTTCTTTGCCTTGCCAGCGAGAATGCATTCTCATTGAATTGTACAAATTTATCCAAGGCAAAATATTTATTTCTACGTATTTTAATTTCATTGGGAAAAAATAACGCAGTAATAGTTACATTTATCCTACATACAATTAACGTCAATTACTGTAGACTTAGATGTGCAATCCTTCTGCTAAAAGCATCAAAGTTATAATTCGAGTAGTGTAATTTCGGGAGAGATGCACCACATTTTGTTTTCTGTATATAAAAATTTTATTAAATAGAATTGAAAGTGGAGAAAGGCATAGTTGAATTGTTTATTTAATTCTCTTTAATAGAATATAACGTTAATTGAGTAAACCTTTTATATTAATATATTAATATATGTACTGTTTAAAAAAATTCGAAAAAGTGCATCTCTCCCTTGGGCCTGGGGTGAGATGCACTCATAATTGGGGATAGAAGCACTCCTTTATTTATAGCCTCTTCACCCCACTTTTATTCTTTTTTTTCTCTACGACACATGTTATTGCACAACATAATATACATTGTACATGTTTCATGGAGCGTGCACGAATACGGAAATTTCAATTCAGGGCTAAACTTTACTTTACCGGACTCAAAATTTGTGCGTTGTCCTATAAATTCTGATGTATTTTGGTATGTAATTCAGTAGATTTGTACCCTGGGCGGCTGGAGTCGAAGTTTCAATCCTGTAGGATCAATGGTTGCTGAGTTATGCTTGCTTAAAGTTGAGCAATTTGCAGTGTTTTTGTCAGGTAAGAGCGCTGCCATATTGGTTAGTAGTGACGATCGCGCGCGGCTTACCGTCGCAAAACCGCTAGATGGCAACACGGTCACACGGCACACAGTAAAATCGCTAACATGGAGAAAATACCTCAGAAAATGGTTGAAAAGAAATATCATGGAAAATATTTACAAAAACCTAACTCACAAGGAGACATCGCGACCTTCGCCTCACCGATCGGGTTGAAACTTCGCACACTTATAGATCATGTTCTCCTGATTACGAATATATAGCATTATAGGGGCAAACGCTCAATAGTTTTTGAGATATTGACGATTAAAGTTTCATTGCTAACTATGAAATACAATACTCTTTCTATACCAAATCAAGAGATCTATATTCAAATCCTGCCGACTGATTCGTTTTTTTTTATTTTACTGTATTTTATATTTATGAATCATTTACCTCGATGTATGTGTATATTATTAATTTCAATAGATTCGATTTCACGCATAAAATTGCGTGACAAATGGGTAAGTATTGTAACCAGACGTTTTCAAACCGCGTCGTGTTCTCAAGAGTTTCCTCGATCTCGAGAGATTTCCTGATCTCAATGTTTATGTTGACTGTTTATATTGGGGCAGATAATGCAACCCACGAGTTTCGAACTGCATCTTTCAAGTCAGTTGATCAGTCAGTTTTGTTCCACAGTGAAATCAAGAGCTTCTTATAAAAATGAATGATTGTATCTATTGAAATTAATAATATACTCATACATCGAGGTAAATGATTCATAAATATAAAATACAGTAAAATAAAAAAATAAACGAATCAATCGGCAGGATTTGAACACTGGTCTTCCACGCTTACCATCATGCCATGCCGGCTCTTGTTGTGGTCTTGTGTGGAAAGATTATTGTATTTCATAGAAGCAATGAAACTTTAATCGTCAATATCTCAAAAACTATTGAACGTCTGCCCCTATAATGCTATATATTCGTAATCAGGAGAACATAATCTATAAGTGTGCGAAGTTTCAACCCGATCGGTGAGGCGAAGGTCGCGATGTCTCCTTGTCAGACCTAACCCAAACCTAACCCAGACCAGTTAAAACGCAACATCGTGGCCATGTCTTCCGAAATTCAAACATCAATCGCAATACCCGCTCTATATTATCAGCATTAACGCGTGCACGTACAGTCATCTAGCGGTTCTGCTTGGTAAGCGGCGCGCGATTGTCACTACAAACCAATATGGCGGCGTCCTTACCTGTTTAAAACATTGCATAATGAACAACTTTAAACAAGCATAAGTCCTGAACCATTGACCCTAAAGGATCGAAATTTCGACTGCAGCCGCCCGGGGTACAAATCTACTGGATTACATACCAAATACATAATAATTTATAGGAGAAAGGCACAAATTTTGAGTCCGTTAAAGTAAAGTGCAGCACAATTCAGTACTAGTAATAGTTTTTTGCGAATATCTCGAAAACTAAAAGAGGTCCCCTCATATATGAAGAGGAAAAAGTTGTTCAGAATCTCGAAATCTATAACATCTTTAAATTTCATCAAAATTGAAGAGGAGTACCTCTTTCTAAACAATTGCCAATATTAAATTAATTAAAGTGTACGATGTTAACAAATAGTGTGTCAAACAACAAGTCTCAGATTTAATTTATCGCTTTGTAATTAATTGAAAAAGAGATGCTCCTGACGAAAACAACTGCCTAGTATACTTACATAAATTACCGGTGCGTCTATCCCTAAATTGAGGGAGAGACGCACTTATACAAAAACAAGAACCAGTAAAAAAAATTTTGTCATAACACGATGAAAAATCGTAAAGGAGAAACCATTGTCTCTATTTAAGTTGATACTGATAGTTAAAACCATACAATAAGGCCGTAATAACATTTGTACTTACCATTTACAAAAATATTACGTCAGTAGTTCGGAGCGCTAAGAAAATTGTATGCTTTTGTCACACGTAAATTATGTGATAGACGTGTTCTTCGAAACGAGGTTATCTGCATAGGTTAATACGATGTAAATGACACGCGAAAGACAGTTAAAAATCGTCCAGTATTGCCACAATAAAAACTGGTGCATCTCTCCCAATGGTGCATCTCTCCCGAAATTACCGTACAAGAGAAGCATCGGAGCTCATAAACTTGTTTTCACGGAAACTTTAATCTTGCCTTGCTCGTAATACAACGAAATTATAAATGTCTATTCTGTTCACTATTCGACCGGTCCACGAATAAACGAGTGAAAATAAGAACGTACAAAATACAGTACTTAGAAACTCAAAACATCTTTGTATGTCGAAAGTCTTCGTTTCTCTCAGCTCTGTACTTATTCCGGGAGAGTATAAAGCAACGTTATGACGTCGCAACGGTAGGAGGAGAATAAAAAAGAATAGCTCGGCAGTTGTAAGTTTCCAAGAATATCCGGGAACATTACGGCGCGATCTCATCATAAAAGTTATGGCTATACAATGACAACTTCATGAATGATGCAACGACCGCGGAATTATCAAAGTTATGTGACATTGTTCGGCGGCGAGACTTGTGGTCCGGCACATAAAGGGCTTCGTGACACGCGAAATTGAGCAAAGGGAGAAACCAGCTTGCTAGAGGTACTACGAGCAGACCCAACCCGACGCGACGCGACGCGACGACCGAAAGAACGTCCGAACGCGCGGATGGAGAACGGAAAATGAAGAAAGAGAAAGGAGGCGGTTAGAAATAGAATGGAAGTAAAGGATAAGAGCGGGAAAGGAAATAAAAAAGAGGACGGAAGCGAGGGAAAATATCTTAGATGTCGTGACAGTGAGAGGTTAGATATAGCATGCTGCGGGGCCGGTACAGCAGATATAACGGGCACAACGCAGTAGTTGCCGACGCGAGAGCCAAGCTATGCTGGTGAATTATACATGATACAGAACACAATCACCCCTCTCGACCTTCCTAACTTGTCCGAAAACCGCCCTCAGCTTCCAACTGGCCGTGCATGGATGCCGATACACTCGACTATCTCCACTATCTCCTCGGGCCTCCGACACCACAAACTCTACGCCAACCCACGCTTTTTACTTTTACCAATTTCCGATCTGACCGAACAATTCTACTCTAAACAGGCACCGTGACTATTATAACTAGACTCCGGATATTTATGCGAAACAAGAAGTTTGTGCCTCAATTGCAAGATACAGTAACTAAATATAAATTTATATTTCTCACTAATAACACTGTACAACACCAAATTACTGTTGAGTGAGTCTTATACAGTTTTTTGCGCTGATTCCGAATCTGCCCTTAACTTGAAAAAAACGTATTTTTCAACTTTGAAGAAATATTGTTATGTTATTGTAAAAGATATTGAATTGTTCTTTGCAGCAAAAGATTCTGTAGGCTTTCCCGAATCCAGTGATATCAAATACTAATACATTATGATTGTTTAAACATGTTTCTTTGCAGCAAAAGATTCTGTAGAATTTCCCGAATCCAGTGATATTCAATGCTAATACATTATGATTGTTTAAACATGTTTCACAAAACATGTTTTCCTCTGTTGCAAAGAACAATTCAATATTGTTTATAATAACATCACAATATTTGTTTACAGTTTAAAAATACGTTTTGTTTTTCAAAGTCATGTTTCTGAAAAACTGTGAGTGTTGGAGGAAAATTAAGAGCGGACTCGGAATCAGCGAAAAAAACTCTATAAGATTCACCAAACAGTAATTTGGGAACATAAAAAAATTTGCAATTTGTTGGACAGTGTAATTTGAATGTAGTAAAAATAATATTTATACATATTAATACCATTAAAGTGTTATAATGTTTCCACTGTTTAAAATTGCACCTACTCATTTTTGTCATAAATGCATCAAATCCGGAGTCTTGTTATATCCAAAAAGAAAAAAGGTCATAAGTAGACTGCGGATGTTTATGCAATTTGCAATTTTTGTAGACGAATTTTAAGAAACTCGAATCAAATGAAATCTTGTTTTCCGTGATAGTAATCGTTTTAGATCTGAAATAAATTAAAGTCGTACTAAATTCTGCCGTATAAATTTTCAAAAATCATAATTAAAGATCCGCTGTCTAGTCGTAAGATAACAAGTGTTTCATCGACTGAAATTGTATTGGTTACAAATAAGGATTATAAGTAGACTACGGATCTTTATGCAAAATATAAATATTCTGCATCGATTGTGGGAAGCAGTAGTCCAATAAAAACTCATTTCACCCCTGAATAGTCTTTTTACTTTCGAAACAACATAACAATGTTCTTAGAATGTTTACATATTTCACCCAGTTCCTTTCGTCATATAAATGCATACAAATCCGCAGTCTAATTATAAGTGATCGACAAATTTTTCTCTTGTTGGTAAATTTTATTGTTGAGAGAAAGTTATTTCAATTGCTCATAACAGTTATCGGTGAGAGAAGTTTATTTCGATCGCTTATAACAGTTATCGATGAGAGAAGTTCATTTCGATCGCTCAGAACAGTTATTGGTGAGAAAATTTTTAATAGTTATTACTAGACCGCGGATCTTTATGTCAAATAAAAAATGTCTGAGTCGATTCCAAGACACGGACGTTAAATAAAAATTTCTTTATTGTTTTAATTATTTTATTAAACTGAAACTAATACGTTGATGTTCTTAAATTTTTAAAATATGTCCACTGGTTTAAATTGTACGAACCAATTTTTGTTATTAAGGCATAAAGTCTGCAGTCTAGTTATTACTAAATAGTACAATGATCGACGATTTTTAAAATGCGACCATATATTTCAAAATACTACTATATATTCAATATATTGTATTATATATTCTATATAATCAAAAATCGGGGAAAAACTGAAATTCTCGACATCTTTAACTATTTGTAGCTTATATCAATAAAATTTCAATGAAGAATAAGGTTTCGATGAAATTTTCAAAGTGATGGAAAATGTATGACTGACACAAATGTGCAAAATGAATTTTTAAAATTTTCTATACAGACACAAAAAAAACGTTATAAAAACCAGCCTTTTCTGCCTCTTCCGAGACTTTGCACAATCGTAATCTTCCCAAAAAAATGTTTTCATGTCATCTAGTCAATCAATGTTTTGAACTTCTCAAAAGAACTCAAATCGTTTGGTCCAATTTCTGAATATTAATGCGAATTAATGTATTGTAGTTTAATTTCTTTGAGTGTTAAACAAATTTTGTTTGACCTAAATTATTAGAAACTGAAAATGCATGAAATTCCAATCTTTTCATAAAATTTGCACAGGTTCCGTAGGCAGTTTTTATAACAAATATCAGATGGATCAAACCGGCTTCAATTATATATTTTTCAACTAATAGCCATTCGGTAGAAGATTGAAATTTTTAGTGAGTGCAAACACAAGTGAAATAAAAATGAATAATTCGAAGCTTCCGAAAAATTTTCTGGTTTTATGTATTGAATAAATAAAGCGTTTGGAACCGCGTCATCCATTCCGTCAATCTAATAACGAAAATTACGAGGTTTAAAATCTGCGAATGATTACATTCGTTGAATTTTTACACTTGTATCTAGTCATGGACTGACGATATTGATTATTATAACGGATCGTGTGTATTAATATAATTGCAATATACAATATAGAATAATGAAACGTAATCGCAAATTGGGGATAAAAATTTGAAAATATCGTACTTTCTTAAATAAATAAAAATGGTAGAAGACAACATAGTAATATTAATTCATCAGAAAAGAAATGAATTTTAAAGGAATCTACTTTTCAGTACATTGTAAACGAATATTTGATAACCGTATTTATTAGCACCGAAATAGTTCGTAGTACTTAATACAAATAATTTATTAAATTAAATTACATAAATCATTTTCCTGCTTTTTAGATAATATTTATAACTACATTGTACTGTATGAGTACATTTTCACATTTGTTTACTATAATCTTTTAAGTACATCGGATTAAAACGTTTTTCTCTTGAATAGATTAAAGTGAAAATTAGTCGTGGCAGTATACACGAAAGGTAAAAATAATCCGTAAACGTACATGCAACGGAAAAGATAATATGAATAATTTCTGCAACGGGCTTCTGGATTTCAATTTTGTATTTGTGTCAGTCATATTTAGGGTGGTCGACGCGTAAAAAAGAGAATGAAAATACAGTTCGTTAGGCGTAGATTAAGTTGAACGAGTCCAGCAGCGACTGTTAATTTCTGATCTCATATTTAAGTGGAAAAGAGTTCGTGCGACGCAGACGACGCGCTTTCGTATTTTTACGAGAGTGCTAATGGTGTCGAAAGACCCTCTCTCGCCTTGACGAGAATCTACCCTCGCTTCTTCGCCTGTCTTAATTGAAAAAATATGAACTTTTTTGTCGTCGCCGGAGAGTACTTTGTTCCCCCTTAATACCACCGCTGTCTTACTTGCCGCGTTATTATAAAACATTGTAGTTTTCCACGCGAAAGATTAAGCTCGGTTCTTCCGTGCCGTAAAGGAAAATTGATTTAAGTCGTCCCGTAAAGAAAACAATTTCACCAGTGTTCATTCGTACACTAAATTTTCAATTACCAATTTAAATCGCATATTATTCGCAAATTATGTTTTCATCATTCTCGCAGAAAAATGGTTTAACTGAAATTTTAATTACCAATTTAAATCACTAAATCGAAAAATATATTTTCATCATTCTCGTAGAAAAATGATTTGTGTTCATAATGTTCGAAAATTATAATTTCATCATTCTCGCAGAAAAATGGTTTAACGAGTAAGAAAAATTACAAACAATTCAAACTTTCGGTGTATCACCTAAACAATTTCACCAGTGTGCATTCGTACACTGAATTTTTAATTACCAATTTAAATCACTTAATATTCGAAAATTATATTTTTATCATTCTCGCAGAAAAATGGTTGAACGAGTAAGAAAAATTACAAACAATTCAAACTTTCGGTGTATCACCTAAACAATTTCACCAGTGTGCATTCGTACACTGAATTTTTAATTACCAATTTAAATCACTTAATATTCGAAAATTATATTTTTATCATTCTCGCAGAAAAATGGTTGAACGAGTAAGAAAAATTACAAACAATTCAAACTTTCAATGTATCACAGAAACAATTTCACCAGTGTGCATTCGTACACTAAATTTTTAATTACCAATTTAAATCACTTAATATTCGAAAATTATATTTTTATCATTCTCGCAGAAAAATGGTTTAACGAGTAAGAAAAATTACAAACAATTCAAACTTTCGATGTATCACCTAAACAATTTCACCAGTGTGCATACGAACACTGAATTTTCAATTACCAATTTAAATCACTTAATATTTGAAAATTATATTTTCATCATTCTCGCAGAAAAATGGCTTAACGAGTAAGAAAAGTTACAAACAATTCAAACTTTCGATGTATCACCTAAACAATTTCACCAGTGTGCATTCGTACACTGAATTTTCAATTACCAATTTAAATCACTTAATATTTGAAAATTATATTTTCATCATTCTCGCAGAAAAATGGCTTAACGAATAAGAAAAATTACAAACAATTCAAACTTTCAATGTATCACCGAAACAATTTCACCAGTGTGCATACGTACACTGAAATTTCAATTACCAATTTAAATCACTTAATATTCGAAAATTATATTTTC